>LOEQ01006869.1:51942-69206 GCA_001685075.1 Bramus lutescens | reverse complement strand
ACCCCCACCCCCAAGCTCCTAACTTTTGCCTGGCAATCTTGCCTACTTCCGATATCCAGGAGGATAACTACGTATTCAATACTGTTTCTTGACTCTTTGAATCATGCTGTGCTTACTTGAAGAATAACCTGTTGGCATGTGTTGAGTTCTAGGTATCAAACAGTATACTGGTGTTTTATATAGCCTTTTATTTAATGCTGATCTTAGCTCCATAATACAAATGTAGAAATTGAGGTGTTGAATAGGGCACGGACAGCATAGATGTGTAATGGTTTGATGACCAGGTTGTGATTGTCACCTTTTGCCACCAGATTCACTCTTCCTTACATTCCCAGCTCACATGGAGCTGTTTCGGTATTAGAGGATTGGAATTAGCATTAAAACTGCCATGACCTTGCTTGGGAGAAAATTAAAGTTGGCAATAATAATAAGCCTTTAGCTTAGACCTGTGATTTAGGGGTTGGATATTTAGGCCACCTTCACTTTAACTGACTGAACGGGTGTACACTCTCCCAAAAGAGAGTGGATTTCATCTCCAGATACATAAGTGTTAATGGAATATTTTTTTTCTCCAGAATAATAAGTTTGAAAAAAATTTCCAAAGTAAAACGGGAAAGTGAGTATGGAACAGCTTCTTTTAGAACGCCGTCCTGTGGGGGATGGAGCGGCCTTTAAGATGAAAACTGGTGTTCTCTGTAGTTACGAATTAGAAACAGCTGGCATGAGTTTACCCATGAGGAGCTGCGAGGGAGGGATGTAAAAAGTTGAAAGGCTCATTGCTTGGTACTGAGGTCACCTGCCTCATCCTGGACTAAAATAGCGCAGCGCAAGTGTTGAGAGTTCGTCCTGCCCTCCCTGGCTTTGTGGTTTTATTTTTAGTGCTGCCACGAGCAGCTGGGAGTAGCTTGTCCTACGTTCCTGCTTGGTTTCCTTTGCCTTTTCTCTGCTAGGCTCTTCCTCCCATGACAGGAGGGACGACCTTCCGACCTTCCATGTGACACAAGCTTCTGGCCGTCAGCTGGGTCCACAGTGGCTTGCATTCCAGCCGCCAGAGATCAGTAGCTTTCCCCTAAAGCCAAGCTAATGAGAGTGTCACATGGCAGCAGATGGAGGGATGATGACAGTATTTAATAAAGAATGGTTTAAATAACTGCTATCCTAGATTGGTTCATAAGTGAACAATGAAAGGGTGTTGATTTCAGGGCCTCCATGAAACAAGTTAGTGTCACAGAAGTCCCCAACTGGGAAATCCAGAACACTTTCTTTGTGATAAAAACAATCACTTTTTTCATATTAAAATTGTCCTATTTGCATATTTCTTTAAGGAAATTAGGGGAGTACTGCTTTGAGATTTAGGTGTACAATATTCAGTTTCTTCAAACTGTAAGTGCAGTAATTCAAAAGGTGAGGAAGCCGTTTAGAGTGCTGGTAATTTACAGCCCAGGTACCTGGTACACAGAGGAGACCTTAGAGCTTGTTTTCCCAGGGGCCGTCAGCCTGCTTCTCTAGGTGAGGGGCTGGGCTGCGCTACCATCCTGCACTGCACGCTTGTGTCCCCAGGTGTGTTTTCAACATCAGCACTGCCTGGCCTTTGTCGTACTTAGTGACGATGGCGGTTAGTGTGACGATACTATAAAATCCCCCTGGGTTACGGTGCTCTGTAGCCGTGGTTTGAGAGCCTCTAAGGTAGACACAGCAAGATTAACTGTTGCCTTCAGTACCTGCTCCCTTTTGGGTGCCACACTTTGCCTCTCCCAATTTTAATTTCCTCTGCTAAGAAGGAACAACTTTTTAAGAAAATGTTTACATGTATATAGTGAGAGTTATCTACCTCCAATTAGATTTGACTTCCAAAACTTTTAGAAAGTAACACTTAAAATGCACTAGCGTTTTAAAGGACAAGCAACAAGGTTTTTATTAGCTAATAATCTACATGCAGTCCTTTAAGTATTTATTGAATACCTAGTGTGTATTATAGAAGTCAGTCTTCAGGCAACTTTGAGACCTGATCTTTCATTAATTCTCAAAGAATTGCTATATGGGGAACCAAGAGACAGAAGTAAGAAAGTAGTTGACCCTCGCAGCCCAGCTTTCCCTTAAAGCTCTAGTCTAGTTTTTGAGTCTTGTTTGTACCTATCCATTCTTCTCTCTGAAAGGAAATGTTTTCCACTGAATCGCATTGTCGTGGGACTGCTTTTAATCAGCTAATCACCTTGTGTTTGTAACCGTTTGGTACTTCAGCATGACGCTTAGCTCAAACAGGGTAGTTTTTGATGTGGCTTTGATAGAATTAAGTAATGAATTTTAGGCAAACAGACTGGAAATTTCTAGTTTGAGCACAGAAGTAGGAGACCATTAAGCAAGTAGAGACTACACAACGTGACTGCGAACTGGAAGTTATCACATTAAGAGGGTTCAGACTTCATCTAGTATGCGCTGTACCTGCTGAGTAAAGTTTTTCTCCTCCTTATGTTCACCACTTCCCTTAGGTATTAATTACCTTTATTTAGTGAAAGGCAAGGTTCAAAGAGCTTTCTGAATTGTACTGTACAAAGTGATGAAGCCAGGAGTTAATTACAGCACAGCAGTCCCTTAGAAGCAGCGCTCATTTCTTCTCCTGTGCTGTCCTGTGCAAGAGAACACAGATGAAAAAAGAAAAAAAATGAAGAGACTGGATGGTAGTGTGTCGGCATTAACTACGAACTTCCCGGTAGGATCAGGAGCCAAGGAAGGTTTCTGGGTGGCGGCAGGCACGCAGGGTAGGTGTGGGGTTGTACTTTTCCGAAGGCAGACTGCTTCAGGTGTTGGGGAATATTCTTCTGGCAGTGTTGTATATGCAATAACTCGATAAAAATGCCCATTCATTTGGAGAGTATGGGTTATGTCCTGTGTTCTGTCCAGGGTCGAGTCCCCAGAATTTGAGTACACATCTCTGAAGACTTACCATCTAGAACACTATCCTTATGTAATGGGCTACGGTGGGAAACATTGGGGATAAAGATAAATATGATACAACATTTTCTCTTTGCATATCGTCTCATGGGTCAGACTGCTGGTTGATTGGGTTCTGCTTTAACTGTTTGCATAGCCAATGGTGATGGTGATGGATTCCACAGGTAGAGAAATCTCTGACGGAGTCATGGGCCTTTCAGAGTGCTCTAGGTGTCAAGGCAGGCTCATAATGGAGTGGGAGTCTGTAGAAAGAAAGAATAATGAAGTTGTATGGTTAATATAAGGAAAGTAGAAGTGGTCAGAAGTGGTGCCAAAAGTACTGGTCTGGGTGAATGTTCTATTGCCATTTACTCCCATAACACTGCCTATGCAGAGAAGGAACAATCATTCAAAATGCTTCCTGGTTATCTAATTTTGTTTTCGCTCCTTTACCTTCATATTTTGCTTCATACACATGGCTTAGAATGAGTTTTGTCACCTTATACTAGGAGGCACACTTCCCTGGTCTACTGTTTCAAATCCCTGTAACTTACTTGTGTGAAAACAAGTTTACCCCTTAGTTAGCACATCTGTAAAATTTGGTGTGTAGTCTTATGGGAGATGCCATCTTTGACATGTTTCTGTATGTCTAGTGAAGTAGCTTACATTTTGAGACATTAAAAGAGGAATTATATTAGCAAGAAAGCAATGTTATGTATGACGCTATATAATACTACTCTTCTTTGTGGTATGAACATTCCACTAGATCTGATGTCTTGGTGACTGCCATCAATAGAATGAAATGGAATGGCCAATTATTATTGGCATAGTGATCCAAAGAGAACAGAGTACAGGCATCCAACACTCTTCCCTGTTTCATCAAGATGATTCAGTTTTTAGAATACTCTGATGTTATGAATGAGCAGGAGAGGAGATTGGGAAGTTGTTTTCAAGGAATTTTTAAATCACTTTGGGTACTAAATACTGTCTATGCACTAGAGACGTAGTGGGCTTTTTAGACTGATTATACCTGTCTTTCATCTGCATGTTTCTGCTTTTGTTACTAGTAAGTGCATTTCAAAATTGTATGAATTTAAAATAAAATTTGTGTTCACGTAAGCTACTTGGGGCAAAAATTTTAACGATCAAGTGTTGTGTCTTTACAGGTCACCGTTGTTTTAGACAAAGATAAACTTATCTCTAAAAAGCAATTTTCATGAAGATTAGCAAGTATTACTCTTATTATTCCTTCTCGTAGTCAGTGTGCACGTTTTCAAGGAATTCAGCTCATGGGTGGTGAGTAGCAGTGTTCCTCCAGTGTTTGGCAGATGCAGGAAGTTAAATTTCACAGAGGCCTGATGCATCTAGTGCATTCATATTTAGCTTATCTAAATATGAGACAGCCTTATGGATCCAAGTGAAGACAGGCAGCTATGGTGGCCAAGTCTGCTCCCTGTTGTTTCTTTGAATTTTAAATGCATTTTCTGGCTTTGGCCAAGTGAGCTCATGCTGACTACTAGTGTGCTCTCTTGTGGGATATCTGTGAGGGTAGCACACAGGTCTCACTCGGTGAGGACGGCTGCCAGGAGATCATTAATTTAGGCTGTACCGGGGCTTTCTGCTGGCTTCTGCAAGTCAGAGTCTTTAGTTAACAAAACATTTGCCATCACATCCGCCTTGTCAGCTTCGTTATCATATAGAACATTCAATTGTTGTAATGGTTCTGACATACGAGGTTCTTGTTGGGAATTGCTGTAGAATACTGTTGGTTCACTGTAAATATTGTACAATTTTACTAGAATAATATACATAGAGTAGAAAAGAAAGTGAAAGTCTGAAATGGTCAAAATGATGAGACAAAAAAGAAGAATAAGATGGAATCTCCCAACATTAATAATCAAGGTTTAGCGTTCAAAAAACAATGGATTTGGAAGCTATGGTGTGTAAGTCAGGCCTTCTCCAGCCTGTGATACACTTTCGTCTGTGTGTATTGCTCAGACATCTAGACTGCAAACACCAGGGTGGAAAGAGGGGCATAGACATCTTCCAGCAGACAGTTTCAACCTGTGATCCTCACACTGGGACAGACTCCCAGCCCATCATGATGGTCTGGAAGGCGTAGGCACATACTCAGTCCTGGGCCCTGAGATTCCGTTCTCAATTCTATAAACTACGCTCCTGTAAAACTGTTTAGACACAGACCAGGTCTTATACTTTGCCTTTGACGTTCTTCGTCTCCAGCTGATATTTGTCGACGTGTTTTAAATTAGGTTGTTTGTTTCTCTGTTTGCTTGATCAGGAGTGTTGTAGTACTGTTACTCAGACATAGTTTTCTATAGGCTTTGTTATACTATTCCATTTATATAATTTTAACTCATTTTAATTTAGGTATCATTTTTATATTCTTAGCACCATATTTTTTTTAGTTAATTCTGCCAAATCTTTAATACTGCTTTTTTCTTGCCTAGACACATCTTTTCTCTTTTGCCTAGAAAACATTTTTGTCCTTCAATAAGAAGAGTGACTTCTGTATGACCAGACAAATAATTCAGAGTTATGAAAGACAATATATATCACTGTTTCTTGCTATCTTCAACAAAAACTTACCTCAACAAAGTTCACTTAAATACCAATAGAATTTTATTTGCTCCATTTAGAAAGCTCTTGCTAGTGGAATGGAAGAAACTCAAAATCAGCTAAATCAGGAAAGGGCCCTGAATGCCCTGGATGCCTCTCTGTAAGCCTCCACTTGCTGCCTCTGGTAAATATAGTTCAGCAGTTGAGTGACAGCAACAGCTGCTAAAACCCAATCCCAAATCTCAGTGGGCAGATATCACTGATCTCTCTGGCCTCAGTGACCCCTGCTGACCGCAGTGACAGGATGCAGACTNCACAGTGGCAGCGTTTTCTTTTCTTCAGTTGAAAACTAGCAATATTGACTTATCCAGTTACTCTCAAAGCCAGTCCAAGTGTTGAATTTTTTTTTTTTAGGTCAAAAAATCTTTCAGATACACAAAAGCAAGCAAGTAAGCAGCAAAATCAAATTTAACACTAATCGCGTGCTGTTTAAGTCTTGAGTTCTTATGGAGAGTGAGAGAAGATCAGAGGCAGTTGGAATTGCCTGACTGATGCAAGAAATCTTCTGCAGCCGCATTTACACTCAGTCTGAGGATGCGTCAAGCCCTGGATGAGCGCTAGCATTTCTAGGCTATGAAAAGAAAGGTCTAGTTAGCAGTCTGAAGTGAAACGAACCTGTTCCGATATCTGTTCCTCTGCTGATCCGTAGTTATCCATGTTCCTACCAGACCTCTTGGCTGCACACGCTACTCTGTGTCCTTCTCACGGCAACTCTGAGGTTTCTTCAGGTCATTAGCCTCCGATGTGCACTTCTGTGTCTCTTCTTGGCTCCAGCTGCAAGCATATGTTTAGACTCCATAGTAGAACTTCCCTGGCTTGCAAACACTGTCTGTGAAGTTTTCAGCAAACTCCTCTACCCTCCAGTTACTAATGATAAATAGAGATAGACAGTTGTTACATCTGCAAACATTGTTTTTCTTTGAATTACATTTGCTGTCTTATGAGATCAGTTGAGTTATTAGGAAGCTTCTGAAAACCCACAGTAGAAATGAAAAGGATGGGGCAGAAATCAGAATACCAGGCAGTACCATTTGTGATTTTGATGAGGCTGAAGACCACCTCCCACAGTCCAGCTGGGGGTGACACAGTAAGATGTTTCCCAGAGGCTCCTGACCCCAGAGAGCCTCTGCTAGCGTTACAGTAACTTCCCCTCATCAGTACAACAGAAACAAGAGGAAAGATTCAGAAAAAGGCAGGGATGGTGTCAGGGAAAGGACAGAACAGTGCGCTGCTTAGTGTTATTAACATGACAGAAATGGAGTCGTTTGGGAAGAGGGAGCACCAGTCAGAAGATGGCTCCATTAGACTGTCCAGGGAGCAGTGCTGTGGGGGACATTTTAGCGATAAACGATTGATGTGGCAGGGCCCGGTGCCCGTGGTCTGGGCTGAATAAAAGGGAACGCTGCGGGAGCCATGGAGAATATCCTTGGCATTTTCCCTTGGCCTCTGCTTCAGTTCCAGACTCGGGTTTTCTGGCTTGAGTTCCTGCCTGACTTGTTTCCCGGATGGGCTGTGAGCTGTAAGCGGATATCAATCCGTTCCTCCCCGGCTGCTTTGGCCATGGAATGGCTCACAGCAGCAGAAAGCAAACCAAGACCTTAGGATAAAAGTGGGAGAGGAAAGGAAGGAGATGGCGGGGCCGGGGTAAGGGCTCCGTCAGAATTCACATAAAAATCCCACATATCTGTGGCCCAAGCACTGAGGCTTACTGGCCAGCCAGCTTTGTCTCCTCGCGAAGTTCTAGCCCAGTAAGATTCTCCATGTCAAAAAACAAAGATGGCCTCTACCTGAGAAAACACAGTAGCCACAGCCCTTTAGCCTTCGCACATGAGTGTGTGCTTCCATGCATTCACATGTGCGTACCTTCTCTCTCCCTCCCTCTCCCCCTCTCTCCCAGGAAAATGGAAAAGTCAAAAGAAGAGCTCCAGAGGTAGACAGTATCCAGAAAGAAATGCAGCATCCGCAACATGTTTTTATTTGTGCATCTCCTCTATATCCCTAGCATTTTATTTCTTTGAATTGTTTTAGATCCACTATTTATTTGTGTATGTGTGTGTGCACGCATACGTTTATTTAGCCCATCATGAAGAATTAAGAAACATAAATTCATGCTTTGTCTTACTGAAAACCTTCTCGTTCAGATCGGCTTTGTGAATGGACTGCTGTTTGTCCTCTCTGTGGCAAAAGGCAGTGAAATTATAGGAGTGGTAAATTGGCTAATTTGCTGAAATAAAAAGCATGAAAAGCGACCACCCCTGCTTGCCCAGCTGTGTTTTCTCCCTCCCTCAATTTTTACAGTTTCCTCTGCTGCTGAAGATTGGGCTCTGAGCTGGGGCACCCTTTCCTGCCCACCATCAGTCAAGGCCCATATGGCCTACGTGTTTAAGGAATGGTTTCGTCCCTGGGACTTTAGGTGAAGCTTAGTTGGACACAGCTTCCCTGCCGGCTTTGTCATTGGCCACTTTCTACCTGGTCTCCTTCTCTCCTGTGTGTCTCTCACAGGCCCTTAATACACTCAATACTTTTGCTGTGGATCCTTTTCAGCTCTTCCACCTGAGTGTCTCCTTTCTATCACTTAATAACGTTATTTTCTTTCATGACACATGTTTAAAGTCTTCTTTTTCTAACAACTGTAGGTTTAGGTTCTTTACGATGTTATCTTGTTAGTTTTGGTTAAGTCTCCAAGTCTCACATTTAAGTGCCAGGTATTATGCATGCTTTTGATTAAATGAGGTCACATGTCCTTACTGCATTCATTGACATGGAATATATACTCTACACACCTTCTGTGTGCCTCATGACCTTGCCAGTGCCTCGTTATAACTTCCATCGCTTGTACTGAAATCACTATCTGACTTTGTGTTCTTCTGCCTGTCTATTTTCATCTCTTCCAAATACTGTACTTAAGGGCCCACCTTTGTGAAATACAAATATTACATATACACACACACATATAAAGTGATTAAATAAAATAAGGAACCAATATATAAGTATGTCGAATAGAATTATGTTAGAGTATGTTTCCTCAGATTACTGTAGGATTAGTCATTTAGCAGAATAATCTTACCTGGTTTTATTTACCCTGGGACCTATGACCCGATCAACTAAGACTATTTGTCCCAGTTAACAGTATCAGGTATGAGTTCTATCTCATGGACCAGGATTTAAATCCAATCAGAAGGTGGATCCTGTGCACCTTTGCTCCAGTGGGCATATCTTGCAAGGCCAGTTAGTGTTGTAGCCTGCAGGGCTCACACCTGTGTAAGACTGGCACTGACTTTTCTCTCCAGGTAGCATGCATAGAACCTCCCAGCACTGTAAAAGCTAGCTGTTAGGAATAAATATTCCAGGCTGATACCTGCTTGACTTCTCAGTGTCCTACGATCGAGGTATGTGGTGTCCCCAGCAATAAGGTTATCCTTATTTGAGATAAAATGGAGAGTAACCAAGAGCAATGTCTGTAGTCTGTAATGTATAAGGGTGTCTGTGGAATCCCACTGACCAACAACTCAACCTGGTGCTGGGCTTCTTATTTGATAGTTCCATCTGGGGATGGTGCACCTCTGCTATTGTACTGTTATCCTGTTACTCAGCAATAAATAGACTGCCCATTAGGTCCTCATCTCTATACCGACAGACTAACACAGCTCTCAGCCCTCCTCAGAGAAACTTCTTTTTTCCCCAGTAGATGGTGATAAACATAGAGATTGATACCCAGCCAACATGCATACAATATGATATGTGGAGTGCTCAGCTAGAAATAGGACGTCTAGATCATATCCCCTTCCTCCAAGGCTCAGGTATCATCACAGAAAAGAGGGTGCAAAGATTGGCAGAGCCCAAGGGAGTTGATGGCTTTAATGAAAAAGTATCTATCAGGCACGACAACACAGTTGTACATGGGAACTCAGATTGGCACACACAAGACTTACACAAGATCAAGCCAACCATGGTTCCAGCCTGGGTGTGGGAGGGGTTTCTGAAGTTCCACCCTCTGTGTAGCTATTGGCAGCTGATGGTTACTAGGTTAGGGAGAACAAGTTTCAGGGATGTAGTCATTACACTTGGCTTGAATCTATAAATTTTTACAGTTCTTTTTTTCCTCTTCTATGTCATATAGATGGATGCGAGCCCTTCAGTGTGAGTATGATAGTTCTCTTGTAGTTATAGTCAGGAGAGCACAGTCATTGCCAGAGAAAAGTATTCTGAAAATAGGTGGATTTTAACTACCAGGAATATTTTTAAATATTAATGTTTCATTATATTAAAATAATTTTAAGAATGTACTAAACCTTTTTATATGTCTACTATTACCCTAAAATAAATAGTGGCAAACTTGTTTTGTTTTGAACCCCTATTTTAGGAGGCCGCTTCTTCGTTTCCCCGTCGCCCAGACTTCTGATATAACCACACAGAAACTGTATTAATTAAATCACTGCCTGGCCAATTACTTAAGTGTATTGCTAGCTAGCTCTTAAATCTAGAATTAACCCGTCTCCATTATTTTGTATTTTGCCACAAGGCTCTTGGCCTACCAGCAAGGTTTCACTGTGTCTGTCTCTGGCTGCTCCATGGCTTCTCCTCTGACTCCGGCTCCTTTCTCCCAGCATTCAGCTTAGTTTCCCCACCTACCTAAGTTCTGCCCTATCAACAGGCCAAGGCAGTTTCTTTATTCACCAATGGTATTCACAGCCTACAGAGGGAATCCTACATTAAACCCCCTTTCTAGTCGAGGTATATATTGTATTAGCTTGGTTTTTGATCTGTTTGGATCTTTCAACCATGGACACAGTGCTGACATTGGAGCAACTGCATAACTTGCACACATTTCTGCCATGTTCAGTATGACTTGCACGTTTATTTTATTCAGAAAGCAGCGTTGTTCTTTCTATGGGTGGTCTTCATTCCTATCAGTTTATTAAAACCATAAGTGTCTGTTTATAAGGAACAGTTTTGCATGCAAAACTCTTGTTTCAGGGTAATTCACATATCATCTTCTCCATTCTTTCCCCTCCCCCTCTTTTAGGAATAGCCTAAATAATTATAACCTATACTTTTATGTTTGCAAGCTTGACAGAAACTATTAATAATTCAATGGGTACAACTTTTAAAATGTTAACTAGGAAGAAATAATTTTGTTTTTCAGGGTTGGGGGTTAAGGGACAGTTTCAAGTGGTTCTGTTTCCTTATGACTAAACACAGGGTACCGGAACACTTCAACACAATAGGAAACATTTCTAATTTTGCTCAGCATACTGATACAAAAAAAAGATCTGATCATTTTCTTTTCCCTATGATATCTAATGGTCAGTTACTTTTTTTGTTTCCTCTTAATCACTAAATCAGTTCCTTCTAAGTTCTTAGTGATTCAACATGTCTCCCACACAGACATACTTCCAAAACAAAGGATATTTAATGAAGAAGAGAAATTCATGTAAAACTACAAATGACTAATTAAAGATGGGAAGGCTATTAGTCTATCAAGTTTCATCGACCTTCTTTAAATCCGATTGTGTGGGGCCCCCAGTTCACCCATGGAAACATGGCTTTATTCTGTGTAAAGAATACTTAACAGAAGCCAAAAAAAAAAAGACCTATTACTTTATGTTTACCCCTTGGGTTTAAGATATTTAAAAGCCATATATAATAGTTTTATGCTATGTCCTGTCTTGGCTTGTGCCTTTAATAGCATAAAAGATTAAGTCTTGTTTGGAACTTGAGTTGCAGCCCTTGGATCATCTGAAGCTGTAAAATGAGTGTGTCTGTGACAAAGAACAGCTCAGACTTTCTGCATAATTTGGTAGTCTGTGTTTTTAAGATCTTATATGGTCATACAAACTGTTAGTGTTGCTCTTTATTGATGAATACAGGAGAAAATAGATGTTAGGACATTGATGGAGACATTTGTTACTAGGATTGCTGTCTTACTTAGATGGTCAGCTTCTTGGAGAATGCCTCCCTTCCCCCATTCATTGGCTTGTCCATGCTGTGATCCTAAGGAGGGAAGAAATCAATGCCCTTTCCTTCATATTCATGAGAAGTAACAGAATAGACAGGATAGAGTTAACCCTGTGGACCATTTTTGTAATGAGGGAATAACAGAAGCAGTTCCTTTAAGATAATATAATTACTAAGATGCTTAATACAAAGGCATTTCATTAGGTAACTCTGTCAGTTCTCTCAGTAATCAGCATTTCAACATTTTCTATAGTGGATTTATTATAGCTTTGTACATATTTATATGTATGTGAGCTTAAAAATTTGATTTCTTAAGGAAGAAAGATGACCTGTAAGTCCCTTTACGTAGGATAGATGGCTGCTGGGTTTTCTCGAACCAGTGTAACCATGAGCAATCACAGTATTTACTAATAAACTGCTTTTTTAAAAAATAGAAATAGCGCTTTGCATCTTTGCTATTCTTAGGTTCCTTGCTAATGTGATTTCTTGTTAACGTTCTAGTCTTTCTTCTTTACTTTTAAAGGGACTCTCTAGAGAGTCTATCCCATTTCAATCCTGTGTCATCTGAGTGTGGTTAGTTAGCTCAGAGCGGGCAGAGTATTCAAGGTTCCCAAGAGGCCGTCTTTTACTCCAAGAGACCACAAAGCTTTACACACCACCATTGGTACTCCTCTTTGTGTTAGAGAAAGATTAGACCTCTTAGGAGCATTACTTTGTTCTGTCCTGTTCTTGCAGGTACTCTTATGCACTTGAGGTGGTTCAGAGCGTTCTGCAGTATGTGATTCTAATATCCACGTGGGCTTTGCTCTTTCTATGAACCTTCTCAGCCGTGCTGTCTCATCTTCTATGGTTTGCTCTGTCTTATTCCCTGAAGACCCCAGAGCAAGTTGCACTCACTCCCATTGTCTTTTCCCCTGAGCATTCTTGGACATTTTAAAAAGCCAGTGAGCAATTCAGAGCAGCATGTGCAGGATCCATTGTATTATCAACAAGTTATGGCATGTAGAAGATTTGCAAACAAGTACTTGAGAATTTAGACTTCAAAATTATTTCAGTTGTTTATGTGTGTCATGTGTAAGGCCATCTATTAATCATTTTTGCGTATATGAGTTTACACAAAACCTCATAACCTAGTAACCTAGGTATGACTACTTGTGGTGCCAAACAATTGTCTATTTCTGTCAATTGTGTTTTAAATAAACGCTGATTGGCTAGTAGCCAGGCAGGAAGTATAGGCGAGACAACAAGACAGGAAGTAGAGGTGGGTCAATGAGAACAGGAGAATTCTGGGAANAAGCTTTACACACCACCATTGGTACTCCTCTTTGTGTTAGAGAAAGATTAGACCTCTTAGGAGCATTACTTTGTTCTGTCCTGTTCTTGCAGGTACTCTTATGCACTTGAGGTGGTTCAGAGCGTTCTGCAGTATGTGATTCTAATATCCACGTGGGCTTTGCTCTTTCTATGAACCTTCTCAGCCGTGCTGTCTCATCTTCTATGGTTTGCTCTGTCTTATTCCCTGAAGACCCCAGAGCAAGTTGCACTCACTCCCATTGTCTTTTCCCCTGAGCATTCTTGGACATTTTAAAAAGCCAGTGAGCAATTCAGAGCAGCATGTGCAGGATCCATTGTATTATCAACAAGTTATGGCATGTAGAAGATTTGCAAACAAGTACTTGAGAATTTAGACTTCAAAATTATTTCAGTTGTTTATGTGTGTCATGTGTAAGGCCATCTATTAATCATTTTTGCGTATATGAGTTTACACAAAACCTCATAACCTAGTAACCTAGGTATGACTACTTGTGGTGCCAAACAATTGTCTATTTCTGTCAATTGTGTTTTAAATAAACGCTGATTGGCTAGTAGCCAGGCAGGAAGTATAGGCGAGACAACAAGACAGGAAGTAGAGGTGGGTCAATGAGAACAGGAGAATTCTGGGAAGGAGGAAGCCCATTCCTCTGCAGTCCTGCCCAGACACAGAAGAAGGAAGTTGTGACCTACCCCACTGAAAAAGGTACTGAGCCATGTGGCTAACATATACTAGAATATTGGGCTAATATAAGTTATAAGAGTTAATAAGAAGCCCGAGCTAATGGACCAATCAGTTTATAACTAATGTAGACTCTCTGTGTGATTTTCTTTGGGGCTTAGCGGCTGTGGGACCTGGTGGGAGGATAAACCAGGCAGGACAGAAACCTCCAACAACATACTGTGCTTAGAAGATGGGAAGATGGGGAAACTAGGATTTCTGTGAGCACCAGTAAAACAAGAATGGAGCATCCAACACTTCCCTTTGGAAAGTGGTCCAGCATCATATTTAGGGAGCTGCTGGGACAGGCTGCCTGTGAGATGAGCTTGGTAGAGATGGTGTTTTAGATACTATTTTTGGCTGTTGTACATCTAAATTTTGCTTTTTTTTATTTTAATAGAATGTATCTAGCAGAAGAGATTTAGTAGAAACAACCCAAAAGGTTCTTTGAAAAGGCTAATCATATATAATATATATTGAGCAATAAAACTAAACTGTTGCTACGTGGTGTTGTCTCATGCCTTTAATCCCACCCTGGTCCACTGACTGAGTTCTGGTACAGTCAGGTCTACACAGAGTAACCATGTCTTGAAAAACCAAAAACCAACCAGCCAACCAAACAAACAAAAACCAAGGAGCAACAACAACCCCTAAGCTGTCAACAATGGCCACGTCTCCCACCCAGTGTCTGTTGGTTTCTTGTGTGCATTAATACATGTGTGATAGAAGAAAATAATGACAATTCTGACTTTTTGTAATGAAAAATTGTTTCTTCAGGAATTCTAAGAAACAAGAGACTTAGGAAATCCTGTCTTCCCTCTTTTATGCTGTGTTACTGTAAGTTTTAAAATTGTAGTTTCTTTTGTTTGTTGGGAGAGAGGGTAGAATTTAGAAGGCCAAGTCTTGTGGTGTGTGTGGATATTTTCACTCAAGACCTTTTAATTTATTTTCTTGATAGACATGTCTGAGTATTTGTAGTAGGTAAAGCATGTACTTTGGTTCTTGTGCATGTTAGAGAAGGCTCAAACCAGCATTAGCCACACATCTTAAACATTATCATTTCTTGATGGCAAGTGCGTCTTTCTGCTTGGAGAGACACAGAGCAAATATCTGGAATTGTCCCCCTGGGCACAAAGCAGTAGTACTTTATTTGCAAGTTAAGTTTTGAGAAAATGTAAACATAGTACTTGAGGAGTAAATTTGCATGTTCTCAGCTCAATATGCAAGAAAAATCTAACAGAACACCACAGAGCCCCATAGGAATGTGAACCGAGCCTCCCCACTGCTTTGTCACCACACCCCCCACTGATAACTACCCTGGAAAAGGGGTGCAGCAAGTTAGGAGGTGTTTGCTTGCTGCTGACTCCCTTCTCTCACTCCCTGGAATGACTGAGCAGAGATACTTTACTATCATGACTCAGGGAGAGTGGCAAATGCCATGGGAAACCAGTCACCAATGGGATTTGTTTCCAGTTGTGTCAATTTCCTCTCCTCAAAGAGGACTAAGTGGCTAAAGCATCTGGGGTTCATTTCCTAATTGATGCACCCTTCAGCTTGAAACATTGCCATGAAGCCACTAATAATAAAGCCAAACAAAATAAACCAGAGCCACCTTTCATAGTGCTGCACAATGAAATTTCTAGAATGTTTCTAGGGAAAAGCGGAGTCCTAAGTAGAAATCCTGAACTTATTTCTATTTTCATATGAAGAGGAGAACCCTGCCAGTGGAGAGATTCAGAGACAGAAAGATGAGCTCAGGTTTATGTCTGAATTGGGGAAACTCTCTCAGGAAACTCCGTTTGTGCATTTTAGACATCTTCATTTTGGTGGCTGTTTTGAGGAACGTGAAATGGAAGAAAGGGTCACTGCCATTATCTGGGGTATTTTGAAATGGAGATTGATTGAAACAATATCAAAGCTAACTCTGGACGATGCTATTCATTTTGATCACCCAAGCATCTCAGATTAAACCTTCTTTTGGAGTTCTGAAATCCAGCATCTCTCTTGCACCTTTCATTTCCACGCCGTCTTTTCAGGACTTCGTGAGCTCCTAAGTGGAGGGGGCCAGCCTCGCAGCTGTCCAGCATGATGAAACATTTGGGGACTTGCTAGACTTGACAGTGAAATCTGAGCTGATCATGTTGTTTAAACAGCATGTTAAAATGATCATATATTCCTGCCTCGTGTGCATATTGTTTCCCGCTGAAAGGGTGATTGATCTTCACTTGAGCTTTGCTTTCATTTTATATAGAATAAATCATTAAGAAAATGCTTGAGGGGCTGGAGAAATGGCTTAGCGGTTAAGAGCACTGACTGCTCTTTCCAGAGGACCCGGGTTCAATTCCCAGCACCCACATGGCAGCTCACAACTGTCTGAAAATCCAGTTCCAGGGGATCTGACACTTTCACACCAATGCACATAAAATAAAGATAAATAAATCATAAAAAGAGAAAATACTTGACCACACCAATTTCCAAAAGATAGAGTGCAAATACAGATGACCTTTCAGTTTCACTTATCGAGGGTTTTTAATTTTATATTTTTTTATTAATTAAAAAATCCTAAGCAAGGACTAATGCCAAAAATGACTTCACTAGCCACTCCAGGAAAGACATTTAATGTTTGATAAGGGATGTATGGCCACTGGAAGTTGATAAGATGATTTTTACACCCAAAGAACTATCTTAAGTGCAATAATTAATAATTAAGATGTCACCTTTATTCTTAACCACATCATGCACAGTGTCTTAAATTTGCCATTCCTTTCTGCTGTGTACTTAACTCAGTGTTTAACTCAGATGTTACTGTAATTCTTAGATATAATTGTTTTTCCTTGGTTGTTAAAAATCCTCGCAGCATACTTACGCTAGTGAAGAACAGTGACCTTGGCACATGTACCCGTTCAGCCTTTAGACGGCAGACAACTGTCTTGTTTCTGCTCCAGGCTCCTCTGTTATGCTTCCATCAAGCTGGTTTTTCTCAAACACCCCTTGGCTTCGGAAGGTTATTATTAATGTGTTCAAATGGAATCTGAACCAAGAGTTAATTTCTTCGCTCCACGGCATGTGTAAATGCACCTCAAAAATGCGTGTTTTTCGCCTGCTGATGACGGGCGACTGCATTGACAAAAAGTCCTCCCAGGAGAGTGGAGTGGGCAATAAAGACCAAGAATCCCCCAGATGGGAAGAGAGGGCTGACAGTACCATGGGATACTTTGTCTCCATTAGCCTTCTGTTGTATGCTCTAATGCAGTGCTTGCCGCGCTCCAAACAGGCCAAGGCCCTGCTTGCTTAGTGCAAGGCTGCAAAGGGCCAAAGAGTTCATAGCCATTTCTTTCACCAAAAACATTTCTTAGTTGCTGGAAAAACTTTGATTTCTGCCGTTCTGTGTTTCTAATTTCTAAGCCTAAATATTGATTGCAAGATTTAGGTACTGTTCATAGATGAATAACAGCCTCAAATGCAGGATTGAAAAACATCCTTTATGTTTATAGGTGTTTTCTTGTTACAGCATTCCCAAAGTATATTTGTAAAGGAATTCTTTGGGAAGTAGACAATACGGCTCACATGGAAAAACGGAGCTCCCAGGACGGAGGGTAGAGCCTACTGTTCCCACACCGTCACAGAGGGACAGGCACAGCAGAGCTCTCCAGTCTGTCATGCGTGTATTCATCCTGAGCATCAGGCAGAAACACTTGTTGGAAGG
>LOEQ01006869.1:27048-40343 GCA_001685075.1 Bramus lutescens | reverse complement strand
GATTTGGCAGCTTCAGTTAGCGGGTGGCTGGATCAAAGCTGGCCACAGGTGAGCAGAGCCCAGCAGTCTTCACACTTGGGTTACACCATGGTTACTAGTGCATTTATCTCTGCTGGGCTTGCTAGGTGTCCTCGTCTGGAAACTGGCGTACTTTGGTCGCTTTCTCGCTGCAGTAGACCTCAAATAATTTATGACTGTTCTGTATGAAAATTCAGACTTTTGAAGTAGGAATATCTTTTCCATGTAACTCTGAGAGAAGCTAGTCTTTGTATCATAGGCTGTTTTTGCACATCTTTTATTCTACTAGTCAAGAAAATAAAATTAAGTTACTAGAATTGAGCCCGTGCTCCTCCAGGTGAAACTCTGCTCACATCTCTTGCTCACACGCCAATGTGACCACTCTTTGCTGCCCCCACAGAGCCACTTATTTATGTATTTGGCTAATATTTTTTGATGCAGTTATTTTATCCTTGTGTGAAACGTGAGTGTTTCATTTAGGTGAGATTCTTTTCTTCACCATGCTTACATGCTTCTGAAGGAAAGAGACTGAAAACAAATAAACTATTGTAGCAATGTTGGAGTTTTGGAGAAATAGCTTGAGTCTGATGTGGAGACTACAAAGGCTAAGTCAAATAGCTTGCTTTTGTGGTCATGGTCATTTCCCTGAGGTGTTGACAGCTGAGTTAAGGAAAAAGGGAAGGGGTTGACACCTAGCACCCTGAAGGAAGGCATGGCAGATGGAAGAAAGCGGGCAGGATCAAGAAGTTACTTTCCCATGATTATGCCCAGATTTACACATATCCAAGACCTGCATCTCTGCTCCAGAGCGTGGTCTACGCAGGCAGCCCTCAGTCCTGTGCTGCTTAGCCAAGTGCCACCAGGAGGACGGTGAGCTCTGGAGTTGCTTGTCCTTTGGTTCATGTTCCCCCACACCCGAGAATCTCAGTGCACAGTTTCCCTAATTCCCTGACTGGGAAGCTAGCAAGTAAAGAAAGCCCACATAGTGTCATTCCGTCTGCCTTCTGGCAGCTTCACTACTGGGTTCTGGTCAGCCATTCTGTTAGAGAGAAAGTAACTGGTCTGGTTATGCAGATACCCATGTAGACTCTCAGTCCTCATGTAAGCCTCACCTTGTTAGGTCCACAAGAAAGGTAGCCAGCCTGTGGGTCAGGATTAGCCATGCAGCACTGCTTTACTGAGTGAGCACGTTAATCTAGTCATCAAAATATATTTTATGGATCTGTTCAAATATAAGCAAAGCTAAGATAAGGAGATACACAAATAATGACGTCCGTGGCTCTGCAGAGACCAACCTAAGGGCTGCTGTGGACAAACAGCCACCATCATGGATCTTTCTTTGTTCAATGAAAGCCAATGTTGTTCTAATCCCTTCTCCACATTGAACTATGTGTTCATGGGTAGAATGATCGAGTGACATTTTTTCCCTACCAATCAGTTGATCATAAACAAAAGTACTTTTATTATAAATAAAAATGGTCCGATAGGAGAATTTTCTTCACAAGTTCAAATAAAATAAACTGAAATACCGGGGAACTTGTTTTAATGGTGGTACTTTTGCCTAGCACACCTTGGGATCTTTTTTTTTATGTTCAAGAGGAAATTGAAATACTTAGTTTGCCATTCTCCTGCCTCACTGTCTCACGGTATGGATACAGGCCTGAGCCACCGCAATTGCTAATATTTCCATGTTTGCCGCAAATGCTGTACTCACTTTTCAAACTCGTCACTTATTTTGCATCTGTTTTTCTTTCCTCTTCTTCCCTCCTTCTCCTCCTGACCTCTCCACCTGCCTTCCTCGTGCCCTTGCTTGGTTCCTCGTCTTCCTTTGGCCCTCTGAACCTTTCTCAATTCTCTGTTCCATTCTTGTTGTCCCCCATAGTCTGCCAGGCCCTGTGTTACAAGTCAGGCAGAGCCGGTTAATCCAGAGCTTGTTATTTCTGCTGGGTTCCTAGCTCTGTGCTTTCTCCAACTGTTTCCTCAGAATAAAGTGTCTGGTTGGGAGCAGTGGAGTGTCCTGCATGTCAAGCTGTCGTCTGCCCATTCATTCTGCACACTACAGGTCCGTGCGTCACTTCCTTGGAGAGCACTCACAGATCATGGCCAGCTGAGATGGCAGGGCGAGGTCCTCAACTACAGACCAGAGAGGGCAAATACACTCTGCTTTAGAAATCTCCAAAATTAGGTTAGTAGAAAAGAATAGCAGGGAGAATGAAACAGAGAGAGTCGGATGATGGGAGCATAATGGGGGGGGATAATATTTATTTAAATTATCTTAAAGACTAATACCTGCAAATGAGAAGCAGCATCAAGAACATTGGGTGTCTGTGATCTTCCCTTAAATACACTGCAAGATTGTGATCAGTCTGAACCAGATAGCCTTTCCCCCTGGGGAAAAAAAAGAAATAAAAAAAACAAAAACCAATATGCAAGCAAAACAAACAAAAAACCCTCTTATGTTAAAGAAAAAGGAAGATCAATTAATTTCTCAGCCATGGCTTACAATTAGCAATTGGGTCACAGGTAAAGAAATGAAGTAGAAGGAGGTCTTAATACAGAACATTTAATTCAAGGTCTCAGGATAGCTCAGGAGGTGAAGATGCTGTCAGTGTGGATGGCTTGGGTCCCTAGAACCCACACGGTGGGAAAAAATGGGTTTGTGTAAGTTGTCCTCTGGCTTTGATATCTGTGCATCCATAAAACACACCCCCACACACCCACACACACATAGAGACAGAGAGAATATATTAATGTAATAAAGAAAGCCCACCCAACAACTTTTGAAACCTTTCTCCTAGTGAAAGGTTTGACAGCTGCCCTTGTAACCAGAGGAAGAGTCCAGTTTGGTGATTGCTTTAAAGGTCTTTAATGGAGCCGGTGAGATGCTTGGGGGGTAAGGTTTTTGCTTTGCCGACCTAGTGATCTGAGTTTCATTCCCAGATGGTATGAAGTGGGCAGGAGAGAACTAACAGTAAAATACCTCACCCAGCCCCTTACACATCACACCCGATACACATGCGTAGCCACACGCGTGCACGCACACAAATACACACGCGCCCTAAAGACCCGATGCACATCTATACACACAAACTTGCATATGTAAGATACACATATGAACATATACCTCCCTACACTTCTGATATACATACAAACATGCACACTACATTCACATACCTTACACACATACACTAAAAAAATTAAAATCCCTAATCATTTTGAATTTGGTCTAGTTTTTGATCACAAGTTTGACTTTGTTCTGTTTACATTGTTTGATCTTACTTCATCGTTGCCTTCATCTTGGTCTCCTTAGTGGTTCCATTCCATGCTATGTGCCCTTCCTATGCAGTCTCTCTGAGCTGGGGACTCTTTGTTTCCTGGGAACTACATGTTTAGTTTCTGACTTCTGCTTGGCTTTAGGACACTAGCCATTGATCCTCAGATTCATATTCTGAAGACTCTGGTAAGTATGTTATCCTCGGGACATTCTACAGCCAAGGGCAAGCTTGGGATACTACAGGCTTATTAGTACCTGGCTAGATCTGCCCAGACATACTTCCGGAGCACTGTTAGTAGTTCCTGATCAAAGGTTTTGCCATTAGCTGCTGATTGTTTTTCTTCAATAATGGGGTGAAAAATGTAAAAAATGCCCTATATACAGCTCTAATTTGTTCAATTTATTCTGGCTAATTGAAGGAAAAAGTCAAAAATTGTAGCAGCAGCTGTGTACATTATAAGATATGTAACATATTATGTGTGCTTTTTGGTAGGTGTGATGACTAGCTTTAATTTTTAACTAGAATCACCTGGAAAGAGTCTTAAGGCGGGACTGTCTATATTGTATTGATTGGTACATAGGTGTGTGTGTGTGTGTGTGTTTGTGTGTGCGTGATTATCCTAAGTTAATTGATGTAGGGAGACCCAGCCCACTGTGAGTGATGCCTTGCATAGGTAGTGAGTTTTGAATTTTAAACAAGTAGAGAAATGAAGCTGAGCGCAGGTAAACAAGCAAGTGAGCATGCACATGCATGAGTTACGTTCTCTTGATCTTGCCTGTGACTGGTATAACAAGGCTTTGAAGTTTCTGCATTGACATCTCTGTAGTGATGATTGTTACTGGAAATTGTAATCTGAAACCAAATCATTTCTCCCTTAAGTTGCTTTTTCTGTTGGGGTATTTTATCTCGGCAACCACAATGAAGCTAGAACAGTGGGCATTAGCAATTGGATGTGTGAGCATAGTTTTGATTATTTTTCTTGGATTTTTATAATTTTGCTTGAAAATTCCAGTGTAATATAACAATAAAAATGGGGATGCCTAGATCTCTATATGTAATCACACGCATATGTATATAACTTTTGATAGCATACCAATTCATATGATAAATATGCCATTTTTTTTGCACCAGCAGATTGTTTTCAGAATTTCATCTCCAAAATAAAACACTAGAAAACAACTGAATGCCTAAGGAGAATTAATGTGGCAGCATTAATATATAGTGTATAAGAGAGGACTACATTAAATAGCAACTAGAGTAGAAAACAATAACAAAATAATGTTTACTGTTGGCATTGACTGCAGAAGTAACTTTGGGCAAAGAACCCTTCCTGAGGTATTAGAACATTGAGTAAAGAGTGCGAAGTTACCATCTTCCTTCTGTGATCTAGAGACCCGAGAGAAAGGCAGAATTTTGCTCAATGGCGCTGGCTAGGAGAAAAGACTTCTTCAGGCTGTGGGAGCTTGGGTGGAGTGGTTTCTTTCCTCCTCTGGTGTAACTCCAGGGTCTAGAGCACCCTCAGCCAATTCTATCCGCAGGTGCCTTGGCGGTTTGCAGGTAGGGCTGAGGAGTCCTTGGGTCTCTCTCTACAGAGGAATAGTTTGAAAAAGGATATGGGAACTGCGGGGCTTGTGGGAGGCTGCTGAGTCATGTGTCATTCACAGAGGTAGCTTCGGGCATCTCTAGCTCTAATATTACAAAGCGTGACGGCCTGTTGAAATCTGTACTGGACTATGCTCAGAGTGGAACATTAGGAACAATCACAGAATGACTAAAAGTGAGAAAGATGTCAGGAGACCGCCAGCCTGCATGTGGACCGCTGATGCGCTGGCTGCTCTAGGACGCCCCATAGGAAGAAGAGCTAAGGGACCTTACAGCAGGGTCTCACACCAAACTCCATGCTGTCTTCTTCTCGCAGGGGCTTGTGCCTTGTGTCCTGTCTTTAGAAATCCAATATGACACGGGAACTAAGTCTTTTCAAATGGGAAGATAAACAGTGATGAATGACTCCTTTGCTGAAAAGGCCAGGGTTCCAGTAAATCTTGTCGCTTCCTTCTGATGAGGAGAATATGTCTGGGGGTGGATTCTCTGTATTGTGAGACAGTTATCAAATATTGAAGGCTTAAATTAAATATTTCGGTTTGGATTGACATGGCCTGCTCAGCAACTGTACATACACGAATTGTGCCTTATAGCATATTTTAAATTAGCCAAGAATGTAACATAGAAAAATCCATTTAGATACAGTTATGTAAAATGCTTTTTCTCCCATGTATACATTGAAAGGCTTAGGTTTTGACCTACTTTTTAATGTATAAAAGGTCAACATTATGTAATATTGACATTTAAACATATGCAAAAGTTATATAATTTGAGAACTTAATAAATTAGGAACATTAAAATTATTTTTTCTGTCCTAATATTTATAAGTTATTTCCCATCCTTAATATTCATGTATTATTTCCCTACCATTAATGTTTATTATAGGAATCTTTCAGCAAAGATTCACTTTAAAAAGTCCTGTTTATCAGTATTAAAATGTTTTTCTTTTTTGTCATTTAATAAGAAAAAAGTGATTCTTAAAATTGCACTTGTTACATATTTTGAGTTTTATGTGATGCTGTAAGGTGCCTATAGCAACCAGCATTCTGGGTCCTACAGTTAAAGAGATGTCCATTTCTCAGAATTAGGTTTTGTGTGTGACAAGAGCTACTGTATTCCATAGAACAAAGTCTTTAACGATGACATCTTTCAGTTATGCACAGGCTGCACATGATATCTCTAAATATGTGCACCCTTTTCCCACCATAGCAGCCAGTGTTAGTTCCCAAGCTTTGCTCCCTTGAACTTAAAAATTTAATTAATTTGGAGAAAAAATATTTCTTTTTAAAACGTTTTGGTGTTAGTGCATAAATATGGCTTGATAAGAAACCAAGTTCTAGGTGCCGTTCACGCTGGGCAGCTCAGGGAGGAGGCTGAGAGTATTCTCTCCACGAATGGTTCCCCTGTGCGGTGCTGCCAAGGGCAGCGTGGGGCCGTCCATCTGCTGCGCAGGCAGAGAGGGTCAGAGAGCCACGTTCAGGGGAGGGGGCGGGTACAAAGGTCGGAAGCAATACATTTCACTATTGTTTTTCCAAGCTGGCCATGTATTTGCCGTTTCGTGTTTGAGGGTTCCCTTCCTAGTCCTCCAGGATCAAAGACTGCAAATCCTGGCGCGGCCTAAACCTGCAGTATTCTTGGTTTCTTGCCTTCAAGAACTGTGCCACAGTCTTCCTTATTTGCAAGTTAATATATTTGCTTTGACAGCTTTTGATTGAGTAAGCGCTGCCCTGCAACAGCTGCCAGCTAATTATCCTGTGGGCTGTACTTTAGGAAAAGCTCCAGAAGTCAGGGTGGACCCTGGTCTCTGTTCACGCATTTGTTTGTTTCTGTGAAATTGCTTCATGAAGACATTGGAAGGCTGGATGGGGTCGTGTTTGTCCATTCCTGTCTAAACCCTACTGTTGCTCCTAGAATGTTTCATGCTCAGACATACATCAGAACTGATTCCACATTGAAACTGCTACCCCATGTCAACTGTGTGTGTCTGCTGTGAATAATGTAAGTGTCTCTTCCTATGGACCAACAGTGTTGTGTTATGCTAATGAAAGCAGCAAATTTTATGTTTGTAAATAACATAAATAGTGCTTGTTTAATTTTTTGTTAATTCAAAAGAAGCCTTACAAATTTAATATGAGAAACATTATCACATGTAAGTAAGCACATGCATGTTTATACAGTCTGTGAAGGAAGACAATACATTGGTTTTTGTAGTTGTTGTTAATAATGAAAACATACTTTTCTCTTTCCATGTAAAGATAAAGACATTGTAAATGTCATTTTACCTTTTTATGCATAGGAAACAGACTTTGAGCTCATGGCTATCATGATTAATAAAACAGAACCTATGGCAAGAGACTTGAAGGCTGCATGCCACGTGGCGATTAGAAGAGAGACGTTTCAGGTCTTAGAACTTGAAATAAGTAAGAACTGTATCACATTGCTTTTTAAGGACAAGCCATTCTGCTTCCTTCAATTACTTTAGGCCACTGAAGGTTATCAACTAATTTTCTTATCCGTAGAGTCAGCTTTAGAGCCTGTCTCAGTAGGGTTTATAATAATTGGAGACTTTGGGCATGGAGGCTTTTCAGAATAGTGTCTGAAATAAACATGATCTAGAGTCCCATTAGTGGGTCCTGAGTCTGCACCACACAATCATAACTGTGCTGCCCAGTGTAACCATACAGAATCACACAGCCCATCGATTCAAGGAAATTATGTGTTGTGTTGGACATAGTGCTGACCCAAGACAGCACACCACTGTATGCTATTTTGTAGGGCAGGCCGGATATATGATCGAGGAAGAAAGATTTGTGAGATTCTGAGGATTTGGCTTGAACAGGAGGGGAACCTGAAGCAGCCCGGAGAGATGGTTGGGGGTGGGGGCTGGGGCTGAAAAACTTAAGAAAGATGATTTCTAGTCAGCGAAAAGCATGATTATAGAAAGGGACAAAGTGACATGTTGGTTATCACATGAAGCTTGTAAGTCTGCTGGCTGCAGACAGAACACGTAATGGGGAAGAGGAGTTTTCATTTAGATTGGCGTCCCTGTATTAATAAGCATTTGAGGATTTTGCAGTACTAGAAATATTTGATTGCTCACATAGTTATTGAGAGAACGGGACATGGGGAAATTTTTGTCCTGACGTTAAATAACGTCTGCATGGTTGAATTAGGCTACACTAAGTTTTGTGAGTTCATTTTCAATGGCCGGTAGAATCTACAAACGAAAAATGAAAGGCGAGGTCTCCAATAAAAAGGAATGGAGAGTTTGTAATGAGCAGTTAGGAATTCAGCTCATTCGGCTCACGGAAACACCAGCAACAGATTGTGAGGCCATGTGGGACATCCCAGTTGGCGCCAGGCTGTGCACGGATGGTGCTGGAGGTTGTCACAGCCTGCAATGCTGAAAGATGAAAGGCAAAGGGCTCAGTGCTTCGGGGAGCAAACCCCATGTGTGTCCCCGCCCCGCCCCCTGGCTAGCTGATCGCGATGCTAGCTTAACATCAACCCTGAAAGCATTTGGGTTATTTTTTGGAACCCGGAAACAAATTGCAGCAGTTTAGGCAGAAACTGTTAGCTAACCAATTTAGAATGTTCAGATAAAACAAAAATGAATCCAAGATGGCAAAGTCGGTCTCAGGGAAACTCTGCCCTTTGGAAGCTAAGAATATGCTTAGCTGCAAAGTGGATTCCAAGGCCAATGGAACAGAGACGCATGGACAGCAGAGGATGAACTTTCTTGATACAGCGTTGTTTCCTGTCTCCAGCCTTTTGCCTTCCACTCCGATTAGCGTGCTCACATCTTTTTCCAGTTTCCCAGGATTCCGCTGGATAAAAGTGAAATTGACTCCACAAGCAACTCACAAGTTGCAACAGCCTCTTTCTAAGAGAGTAGTAGAGTTACTGAAAACTCTTGAATTGCCGGTAATTTCAGGACTGCGCGAGCTCTCCGGGAGCATCTCACCCATTTCACGATGGTCCTGTGGTACAAACTGGATGCCAAGTGACTTGATTCCTTTCAGACACACACATCTGTGTATTGACTCCATGTTTTCAGAAATGCATATTTAGTATGTTTGTGTGCCTTGGTTATCTAGATCCTGATCTTGCTTTCTGCTATTTTTATCCAAATAGAAGGGCACTGTGGGTGGTTTATTATATAACAAAAACAGGAGTAGTTCAGCATTGTAAAGTATTTATAGCCAGTAGAACACTTCACTTTTGAAATACCTTATTGCTTAAATTTATGAACTTGTTATTTGTATATTAGCACAGTTGAAATGGTCATTTTGTTATGTGTGTAGACATTTTAATTATTTCCCACCTCATTAAGACATCATTGTGTCTTTCATTCACTTTGGTTAAATAAAAAATATTGCTTAAAAAGAGTGGCAAAGGCCTGAAGTGGTGTCTGGATCTCGCAGGCTCGCTCCCCTCCTAGGGCTCCTCACTGTGGCATGCTCTCTTCCCTTTCCTCTGCTCTGTATGCCACCTTCTTTTTCTGTCTCCATGGTAATTGCTAGTGGAGTGAATGGAGAAAGGTGTCTGTGTTTTAGACACTTCGCCTATTTTCCCACAGGGTTTCCCCACGTCAGCATAGACAGCAGGGCAGTTATTGTTGAGGTCCCGTTATTACGACAGTTCTTAGCTCTCCCTGGGAGCCCATGGTTCCAACCAAGCCTATTCTCTCCTCAGCTTAGCTTTTAGAACATTTCGATTGATAGATCGACACTGTCTACTCAACTGTTGCACTTTACAATAGATTAAATGGGGTATGATTTGGCCTTTCTGCATTTGGTGTTCCTCAAATACATATAAAATGAAATGGATTAGCTTTTTTTCTTGCTTTTTGAGAACAGGATTATGCGAAGGTTGCTGTGCCATCCACAAATTCAGCCTCAAATGGAGCATTAATTTAATGGTAGCTTTGTCTTTCAAACTCAAGGAAAATATAAACATTTTATATCTTGTCTTTTTCAAATTTTGGCCATTTGTGTGCCATAAAATGAACTAGACATAAATGATGTTTTGCTTATTTACTAAGATATTCGCCTCGTCTTTGCAGGTATCTTGGTGGATGCTTCCTGTTGCATTGACTCTGTAGAAAACAGTAAATATTTGAAACTTGACTAGTAACTGTCATATGTGTTCTAGTGACCCAGAAGGAGTCAACACCCAATTTTTCACTCAATAAACATTTTAATTTGGAATTTTAGAAGGAGCACTTTGGATATTCAGACGATTTAAAAGTTGCTTCAAGGTGTTAATGCGATATTTTGAAAAAAATATATATGCATATTTGGTGTTTCTAGACAGGGTTTCTCTGTGTAGCTTTGGAGCCTGTCCTGGAACTCACTTTGTAGACCAGGCTGTCCTCGAATTCATGAAGATCCACCTGTCCCTGCCTTCCTAGTGCTGTATTAAAGGCGTGTGCCAACACCGCCAGGCTTTAAGAAGAGGTTGCTTTTACTAGATTCACATAGCTTTTCTTTCCTGTTACAGATTGCGGGGAGAGGATATACATGCATCAAATACTTGTGACTTTCAAAATGCACTGCTGCTGTTGCATTTCCGTGTACTTTCTTATTCATGCAGTAAATTCCTAGGTGGCCACCGACCACATCCAAGGCCTTGTTGGGAACTTTGGAGATGAAGAAATAAATGAGAGCGTGAGAAGCTAACTCAGACTTAGGAGTTAGACACGTGAAAGTCATAGTTGGAGCGTGAGATTGAAATTCTAAGCAAGACAAGGCAGACGTTCGTAAATGATTCTATTTAACTTCGGGAGGATGAAGAGGAATCACAAGACAATAACGTAGAAGAGACCCAGGAATGGGGTTAGAGGAGCTATAGGTGGAGCGTTTCCAGGGTCACTGGAGCATTGTGGGCCCCGAGGTTGGGAAGGGGTAAGGACTATATACAAGCCTGGACCGTACCCAGGCATGGAATTGATTTGACCCGTGTGTTCAATTCACTCTGTGTCTGCCATTTATGCATTCTTAGTGTGACAGTGTCACATCTTGTCACCTGAAGAATCAAGCCAGCCTTCATTCTTGAAGAAAGTCCTAGCTGTTTTCTCAGAGAAATAGCATACCTTCCAGTCAGGCTCTCTGTCGAGTAGACTTTGTGTGTGTTGGAAGAGCTGAAGCAGGTTTGGCTTCTTGAATACGATTAGATTGGATTCAGCTGCAGTACTGTACTAAGCCACTTCCTATTTGTATTTTTATTTATTTATTGGTACATGTGTGTGATATGTGTACGTGCACATACATGTGGAGGCTTCCTCAGTCTCTCTCCATGTTTCTTTTAGAGACCAGGTTTATTTGGCTAGTCTGGCTGGCTAGTGGGCTCAGAAGTCTCTCTGCCTCACCAGTACTCACTGGGGTCACAGGCATGCTCCCTTGCCCCAGGTGCTCACATGAGTGCTGGGATCCCAGGCGTGCACCACTGCCCCAGGTGTTTGCATGAGTGCTGGGGTCACAGGCATGCACCACTACCCCAGGTGCTCACATGAGTGCTGGGATCCCAGGCGTGCACCACTGCCCCAGGTGCTCACCTGAGTGCTGGGGTCACAGGCATGCACCACTGCCCCAGGTGTTTGCATGAGTGCTGGGGTCACAGGCATGCACCACTACCCCAGGTGCTCACATGAGTGCTGGGATCCCAGGCGTGCACCACTGCCCCAGGTGCTCACCTGAGTGCTGGGGTCACAGGCATGCACCACTGCCCCAGGTGTTTGCATGAGTGCTGGGGTCACAGGCATGCACCACTGCCCCAGGTGTTTGCATGAGTGCTGGGATCCCAGGCATGCACTTGGGGATCTGGTTTTGTTTTGTTTCTGTTTTTGAGACAGGGTCTCACTTTGTAGTTCTGGAAGTCACTATGTAGACCAGGCTGACCTTGAATTCACAGACACCTGTCTGCCTCTGTCTCCCGACTGGTGAGATTAAAGATGTGCCTGTGCCATCAAGCCTAGTTAAGTGCGCGGGTATCTGAACTCCGTTCCTTGCTTGTATAGAAAGCACTTTAGTAAATGAGCTGTCCCACAATCTGAAAAGCTTCTCTCCCTGAGCTCTAGTTACAGCTCAAGTCTTTGCTCTTGGACAACATGTCTCCATTTTTTAAAAGTGACCAAAAATGAAATATGTGTATTCAGGCCACTTATACCATTTACTATGAACAGCAAGATCTTCCTATAAAGCTGTTAGGATTAAAAACTAAAAAACATTCAGAAAAGTTTGAAATTTGGTAATCTACAGTATTTCACTGTAATATTGTTACAGGGTGTTCGATTCTGTAGCAAAGGATTTAGTTAATAAGTACTTTCTGGATATAGTATTAACATTTTATTGGTTATTTTATCTGTCTTTGCTGTTTAGACTCAGTCGAGCTCTGAGTTGCTAGAACCTTCCGTTTTCTTTGCCCTCTTTCGTGCCTGATGGTGTCTGCCCCACACTCAGTGATTTTTCCTGTGATCCTGGCGCCTGCAGCCCGTGCTGGTGTGATGCTTTACACAGCCATGTTGCTTAGCACCCTGAACACGGGATCTTCCCAAGCCTTCAGGCCTCTTCAGTCATCTTTCCAACCTCCCAAGGTCCTTTCTGGCCCACTGTTGATAAGCAGATAATGTCTGCTTCATCACACAGGAAATCGGGAGAATTAAGTGAAGCTAGTGATCTCAACTCTTTTCTCTAGTCCTTCCAATTGTTTCTGCTGGTCTCACAACTCCTAAGGTTTTCCTTCCTGTTTGCATGGATTGAAGTAGCTTCTCTTCGAGCCATGCATCATGGTCCCCATCCCCCATTTTTCTGTTTTTATTTTTTGCTATTTCTGAATTTATTCCACATTTTTATCTTCTCATGTTTATGATACAATCTATATGGTGGATGCTAGAATTTTTTTTCTTAAGTATTGTGACAGTCACGTCTAAGATTCTGTGGTGGTTTCTGTTAGTTTCCATCTTGAAAAAATGTAGAGGTACCTAGGAGATGGGCCTCTGACTATGCCTGTGGGGTATTTCCTTGATTACTTTAATTGGAGTTAGAAGGCCTACTCACTATGGGTGGGATCATTCCCTAGCAAGGGATCCTGGACTGTGGAGATCAAAGAGCTGAGAAACAGCTTGCATTCATCTCTTTGTTTCCTGACTGTGGATGCTGCATGACCGGCTGCTTCAAGCTCCTTCCTACCTCCTCCACATCCCCACCATGATAGACTGGACCTTAAGCTCAGCTTTTTACAATGAGTCTTTCTAGCTTGAGTCTCCTTTATCAGGGTGTTTAATCAAGCAACTGGAAAATGAAGCTTAAACAAGCCTTTTAAAACACATGCAGAACTGATAACTAAGTGTAATGAGCATGGAAACAGATTCCTCCGAATGAATAAATAAAGGAGAATCTG
>LOEQ01006869.1:15323-26369 GCA_001685075.1 Bramus lutescens | reverse complement strand
AGGAAATGTTAATGGATAAGTTAAGGTTAAGAAGTGTTTTATAGATAAGTAATGAATAAGTTGTATTAAGGTTAAGAAGTGTTTTATGGATAAGTGATAAGTTAGATTAAGGTTATGAATTGGTTTTATGTATTAGGTTTAGTAGGATTAATAATTGTGATAATGAATTGCCTGTGTGTTGCCCATTATCAATCCCCCATGCCTATTAAGATTGTAAACCTCATGGATACATTGGATACTGAAGTTGCTAGTAAAGAATCATCATAAAACAATTCTCATGCTTGGTCTGGTTACTTATCACTCTCTGGGAAGAAGGGCACAGAATCCTCATAGGTATTACTCTAAAAGAACCTGGAGCTGAAGTCCCCCAGCTTGTAACACTAAGCAAGGAAATGTAATTTGGATTATAAAATCTTGCTTTAATAAAAGTTCCTTAAACAGTGAAAAAAACAAAGAAAAAAAACAAAAAAAACAAAAACACATGCATTGTCAGGCAGTAGTGGTGCACACCCCCTTAATCTCAGTAATGGGGAGCTTGAGGCAGGCAGATCTCTGTGAGTTCAAAGCCAGCCAGGGTTACATAGAGAAACCATGTGCCAAAATACAACAACAAAAACAGTAACAACAAAAAGACGTAGAACAAAACCACAAATTAATAAAAGAACAACACACAATGAATTGAAAATAAACATTTCAGTGACACAGAAAGCTTGAGAAAGCGAAGAGGTGAAAGCTGAAGGTCAACTGTGTGTTCTCTGGACAGCCTTGCGGTAGGACGATGGCAGTGCAGTAGGAAATGCTTGGACACTAAAACATGGGGACACTTTGCATGGCCTGTTTGCTTCTGCTGTTCTTCACCATATGGGCTTCGCTATGTACATGAATCAGAATACTTCTTCCATAGAGGCGAGGGGCAGGAGACAGTCTGAGGGAGTGGTTTTCTAGGTTGTCTTGCCAAAGCTAGACTGTCCCTTAGCATATACCACCGCTATCATTGCCAGTAAGTGACAGGGTCTCTCTGGCATCTCTGATATCTCTGCTTGATTTTGACCTTTTACACAGAAACGTGTCAGTAGCTTTAGCTTGTTAAAAACCAAAAGGGATCCCCAAGGTGTCCTCCTTCCTTTTCAGAGTCTCCAGAGTCTTCACTACCTCCCATCATTCTCCTGTCGGATAAGGTTTTTTTGTGACTCTAAGAATATCTGTCTGCGTTGGAAGCCATTTTGTCTGGTCTTGGAGCTACCGTGGTACCCGTCCATTAACAGCTGGTTCCCAGAGTTCTAATTACTGTTTATTCCCTTTCTTGTACCTGATGCTCAGGGAGGGCTACATTAATTTGCCTGGGTCCCTGCGAGGCACTGAAGCCGCGGATCTTTATGTTCCGTGCAGGCATTTCTTCTGACGGCATTGAGCCCCTTACGTTCAATTGCTTTGTGTATACTTAGGTCGCTGAAGGACACCTCTCGTTCAGTGAAAGCAAACTCATTGGCTATGGTGTGTCTCGGTGACAGAAAGCTTGGCCAGCATGTGCAAATGGCCCTGGGATCGATTCCCAGCATGGCAACAAAGCAGAAACAAACCAACAGCAGCTAACTCATCGAAGACTCTAAACTGCTCATGGCCTTCTACCCTGCTCTTCATTTTCTTTATCAAAATGCCCCCACCTGCTCCTGAGAAACGTTCCAAAGCCCCTGCTAGTTTTGCCTCCCTTTCACTGCGTCCAGCAATCCCTGTATTCTTGTACAGACTTCAGACTTTCTGTGAGCTGACTGCTTCTGTATAGTGGCCCCACATCCCCCTCCCCACCTTTCCTTTACTTCCATTGACTTAATGGAGCCTGCCATATCTCTCATCTTCACCCTCTGTTCTCTTGCGCAGACATCCAGCTACCATCTCCTTAGCGCCAGGACAGCTGACCTCCTCATGCCCATAGCTGTCCACTTCATCCTGTTTCTGTCTGGATCCTCATATTCTCAGGTCCACATCATTTCTGAGCACATAACTGAACCCTTTTATTACTTAAGAATTGATCTGTACCATTTTTTTTTTCAGAATTACCCCTGCCCCGAATTTCTGTCATTTCCTTATCTGAACTTAGTATGGTCTCCAACTCGTCAAACTTGTTGAGCTGGCTGAGAACACCATATTTCCGTCTTTGTTGTTAATTCCTGTAATCTTGTTAGGTTCCACTGTCTTTTAGATACCACTTCCTAAGTAGCTACTGTTGTGAACATTTGAAGGGGTCCTAATGGTATGTCAGTTCAAGTATAAAAATTTGGTAAGATTATTTCTAGCTGAGCTCACATAAGGAAATAGAACTCAAGAAAGGTTTCAAATATTTGTCTCTCTCCACACACACACTTCCCCCTCACCTATAGCAAGCCAAAGAAATTCTTTTGGGAGGAGTGTTCTTCATGTATTCAACCTGAGAAAAAAAAACCTTGAGAAACCCAGAAATGGGTAGTTGGGGTTTCAGTGAACTTGAATATAAACAATCTCTAGAGGACCCCGAGTCTTCCACTCTGTCCTCTTCCCTCATCTCTCTCTTGGTTGCATTTCCGGAGTCTGTGTTTCAAGTCCCGATGTTTGCTTGTCCTGTTGGCTCCTCACTCATGTGCTGTTCTTCTCTGGTAACTACACTTCACTCTCTTGTTCGTGTCTTCGTGTGCATGGAAAAGGGTGAAACATTTATGCTTTTCTTTTTTAAACTAGTTCTCACATTAACGGGCTCTTAGAGACAGGCACAGAGCCTATGTAAGAACCACGTTGAGGGGGGCTTTGTGCTGGGCCTTTCTTTTTCCCACAGTTCTTCTTCCAGCCTCTCTACCTTAGTGTTTAGGCCTTAAATGACTCTCTCTGGGAGCCAAAACCATACCAATATATCCCACACCCCATGTTCTTCTTATTCTTTTTCTCCTTTCCCCAGACCTAGTTTTAACTTCAACTTAAATCTCGCTGTGTCTTTTATATTCTTTTTAGCATGTACTAGTGATTATTGGATAGAATATTTCTATAGAAGTAGAAAAATATGAAATTGTTTTTAGTGGTATGTGGTATAACTTATTTCATATAAATGCTATATTCTCTGATTTTCTTCCAGCTTCTATAATATTTTAAGAAAAAGCAGGTATTAGTAAAAAAAACCAGTATCTTTCAAAAAAAGAAGCTCACCCTTATAAAGCATTTCTGACAGCTTGTCAGTTGGGTCCTGGATAACTTCTCAGCCTAAATATGAATGGTTCACCTCTGCGGACATCAATTGTCACAATGTGCTCAGGTGGCCAGGTGCATACAGATGAATCAGTTTGACATAGATCAGTGTTCATGAGTTAAGTATATTCACGTGCATGCACATGTGTGTTCACCTTCTCTTTCTCCTTTTATCCCCTGTCTCCCCCCCCACCAGCTAAGGTATGCTTAACCTTTATACGACTTGTCAGTGTGAGGAATCATATTGAAAGATGATTCATCCTCTATAGAGTCTAGGACTGATTTAGTAACTGGGTATAGCAGTGAAAGTCTGATATGAATTAGAAATCACTGTCTGGATGAAGGTTCTATGGCCCCCTCAATCTAAATATCTCTTTCCTCGCTCTCATCTCTGTTCTTCTTCCATCTCGACTGTCCTGTTCCCTCCAGTTCTCCTCCCTCTCCTCCCCTTCCCCCCTCCTCCCCTTCTNCCCCCCCCACCAGCTAAGGTATGCTTAACCTTTATACGACTTGTCAGTGTGAGGAATCATATTGAAAGATGATTCATCCTCTATAGAGTCTAGGACTGATTTAGTAACTGGGTATAGCAGTGAAAGTCTGATATGAATTAGAAATCACTGTCTGGATGAAGGTTCTATGGCCCCCTCAATCTAAATATCTCTTTCCTCGCTCTCATCTCTGTTCTTCTTCCATCTCGACTGTCCTGTTCCCTCCAGTTCTCCTCCCTCTCCTCCCCTTCCCCCCTCCTCCCCTTCTCTCCTCCTCTCCCCTCCCCCATGCTCCCCCTGTGTTTTCAGAACTTGTCTCTTTGGATGTATATATGCTTTTCTTAGGGTTCACCTTGTTATTTAGCTCCTCTAGGGTTGTAGACTGTAGGCTCGTTATCCTTTGCTTTAAAGCTGGTATCCACTTATGAGTGAGTCCATGCCGTGTTCATGTTGCTGGGTCTGGGTTACCTCAATCAGGATGCTTTTTTCTACATCCATCCATTTTCCTGCAAACTTCAAGATGTCCTTGTTTTTGACTGCTGAGTAGTGCTCCACTGTGTAAACGTATCACATTTTCTTTATCCATTCTTTGGTTGAGGGCATACAGGTTTTTTCCAGGTTCTGGCTATTATAAATAATGCTACTATGAATATAGTTGAACAAATGTCCTTGTAGTATGATTGAGAATCCTTTGGGTATATACCCAAGAGTGGTATTGCTGTGTCCGGAGGTAGATTGACTCCCAGTTTTCTGAGAAACCGCCATAGTGATTTGCAGAGTGGTTGTATAAGTTTGCATTCCCACCTGCAGCGGAGCACTGGGACGGAGCTCACAAAGCCCAGTTGAAGAGTGGGAGGAGTGAGAACATGAAGACCAGGATAGGGACACCCACTGAAACAGTCTACCTGAGCTAATGGGAGCTCACCAACTCAGATCGGACAGGGAAGGAAACAGCATAGGACCAAGCTAGACCCTCTGAATGCGGGGGACAGTTGTATGGCTGGGGCAGACTGCAGGGCCAGTAGCAATGACACCAGGATTTGTCCCTGCTGCTTATACTGGCTTTTTTGAACACATTCTCTTGGATGGATCCCTTGTTCAGCCTGGATATAGTGGGGAGGGCCATGGTCCTTCCTCAAAACAATGTGCCTTGCCCTTTCTGGGGAGTAGATGAGAGGGTGGGGTGAGGGGGTTAAGTGGAGGGAATGGGAGGAGGGAAGGGAGTGGGAACTGGGATTGTTATGTAAAATGAAAAAAGATAGTTGTTTTCTTTTTTAAAAAATAAAATAAAAAAGTGAGAAAAAAATCACTATGTATAGTCTTTGCTCCTGCTTATACACTAATGTATATTTTCCTTCTAGTTATAAAAGCAGGCACAACTGTGTTTATCTAATAACAGTAGAATAATATAGATTGAGTTGGTATTTATGCTGTTTTCAGATATGTTTACCCACTCATAAATAGGATAAATTGTAATGTTCGGATGACATTACTTACAACATTTATTTTGATGGTCCTGTCAATTTTATTTTATGCTCGTTTTGATAATTTATCTTTTCTTCTCCATTTCATACAGAATTGCTGAACAAATACTTATATTGATTTTATCTATGCGAAGCTGTTCTTGGTTTTGTTGTGTTTTCTTTACTAAGTAGTTCGTGGTCCCTGTGAATCATGACTTTTTCTATAGGCACGTAATCAGCCTTTTGATGGACTTTTTTTTCCTTCTTTCAACTCTATTCTTTTCCGTGTTCCCCTAGACAGTATTTCAATCTCCTTTTCATGTGGTGCTTTATTTTCTTTATCTGTTTCTGAAATGAAGATGAAGATTTGATGAACTGTCGGAATTCATGTCAAAGAAAGAGAAGACACACATACTTCACTCTCCCTGATTCAGATTCAAACATAAATCATCTCCTAGGCATTCATACTGGGGTATCCATAGTTCCTGTGTGTTCCTGGAGAAGCAGGCTACACGGTGGTGACCTGCAGCCTGCTTATGCCTCGCAGGGATGAGGTGAACATTCATCTGTGGTCGTTAGAATGGTGGATATTGGGTGCTTCTCAGATTTACATGGTTCTAAAGTGTAGTGATGTTAATAGTTCATGTTTCAAGATATTAACTGCATTACTTACAAGAATGTGTCTGAAAATATTTGAACTTGCATTCTGAAGAAACAATTTTCATGTAAAACATTGCTCCAAACTACGGTACCTGCTGAGTCTGTCAGAATGTCAGTACCGCTGGGGAAATAAAGGCCCTTAGCCTTTGTGTACTGAGATATTTGTAACCTTGTGATTTCCCGTGGTTAAAACTGATGGCATTATTCTACATCCTCATGTTATGATTAGTAAATAAAGTTGATGTGTATTTTTGAATACTGTACTTAGTAACTATTTCCATGAAATTTCAATGGATGAGCAAATGTTTCCCCTCTGGATTCCCAAGGTGCCCCTGTCATTCTTCTCATTGTGATTTGGAGGCCTTTCAGCATTCAGAAAGGGGAAGCATGTATGCAAATGAAAGAAGCAAATGGAAACAAAGGAATCCAACAAACATAAACTTTGAAAATCAAATCCCCATTGTAATAAAGGTTCGACATGCTTGCTTTGGTTGGCTGTTGTTTGCAGCTTGAAGGTAGAATGGGAAGACAATCTCCTTGGGAACTGGGAGGGAGAATAAATGCTTAACTATATGAAGTATGTTTGTAAGACATGACTGTGTTAGCATGATGGCTGAAAGTCTAACAGAGCCTTCTTTCTTCTGATTCCACAGCATCAAGTCATGGGTGGATAAGATGCAAGAAGACCTGGTCACACTGGCAAAGACAGCGAGCGGAGTAACTCAGCTGGCTGATGTGAGTGTCCCCTCTGTTCATTTTCTGCTTAGTGCGAATGCACTTGTGTCTTTGAGAAAAGCATAGCTCTATATTATAGAGAGCATGATTCTTGTGTACTTACCACAGTGTGGCTTTGTGGTAGCCCCGGCATGGCACTGGTTAGTGGAAACCAGAATGGCATGGCTAACAGTGAAATGGTGAAGTACCCCTTCTCCACCCAGATTCAGATTTAGATGTCACACACTTTTTAGAACTGGAGAGATGGCTTAGTGGTTAAGAGCGCTGACTGCTCTTCCAGAGGTTCTGAGTTCAATTCCTAGTGCCACTGGTGGCTCACAACCATCTGTGATGAGATCTTGTGCCCTCTTCTGGAGTGGAGGCGTAAGTAATAACTAGATAAATAATAAGTAAATCAAAACAAAACAAATAAAAACTCCACTTCCAGTCTTCAGAATGTATTTTAGAATTCCCACTAGTGGTGACTAAGTATAGTTTTAATGTCTGCAATGTAAACACTTCCTCAATCTTTGAGGATAGATTTTACTTCAGAAATATTTAAAAGGTGTTTATGGCCATATCGCTGTACTATTGAGATTTGTATAAACATTTTGATGCACAAAATCAGGACACCTATTTTGTATGGTTACTACAAATTAATGCCATTTTAAAGTTCTCTACTGCTTACTGAGAAAGTAATATAAAAATCTGGAAATATTTCCATCCCATTTTCTCAGTCAAACCATGATGCCTTTATATCCTTACCCTGTGATGTGTTAGTTAGATGAAATTGTGTAAAAAAAAGTTTCATGGATGGGGTTATGAATTTAAACCAGGATGTTCAGGAGTTTGATTTAGCTTTTATTTTCATTTCCATGAAAATAAAGTTAGAACCCACTTGTAAACACTTTTTAATGATTCACACAGAACTAAACATGAACGTAATGTATATATCATTTTTACTACACCTGTGTTTTACCTGTAATTGATCATATGAGGCCAGGTCAGGAATTTTACTTTGATTACCATGCCAAGTGGACAAAAAGGTTTAGATTTTTTGACATATTGTAAATTGTATTTCCCAGTTAAGGAATGTTCACTGTGCACAGCAATGTTTTTATTGGGGCGAACCTGGAATATACAGTTAACTTATGTATCAGAAATCCCCAAAGAAAACCTATAAATACTTCAAAAATAATCTTAGAATGTCTTTAAAATACAGTTGCAGATAAACCAAAAGTGTGCTTAGCATTCCTTCTTTACATTGTATAGCTCTAAAACTTTTGCAGTGTGGGGATGATGCCCAGGCAGGATGGATTGCAGTTCTAACGTGTATGCTCACCACTCTTGTTTGCTATCTCTTTAGGGGCATGAGATACTCATCACTGTAAATGAATTTCAGTTTGCTCTTCAGTCCCATAACCCAGATAGCTCATTATACACATATAGATATTCAGGAATCGGAAGAGAGCGAAAATCTGAAGGATTTTAGGCTTATGTTTCTGAGGAGGCATACTCACCCGGTATCTACAAGATACTAGGGGCTGAAATGTCTCTCTTGTGCATACCGATGGTCGCCAGTGCTTGGAAGATATAGGGAGGGTGCATGCTCCACTCTGACCAGAAATTATGAACTTTAGAAATATGTGAGCATGTGCCATTGTGTTGGATATATGTGAATCTGAATTTAAGAGGTAGGATTTATAGGGCCAAGTGTTATTAGTTAATTTTTATTTTTATAGATTTAAGTTGACTATGGGGAAAGCTTTCATTCAACCAGAGTGACAAATGACAGATTCTCCTGTTAAGTTTTATGACTTTTGTTGGAAAGTTGGTATTAAAAGTCAGCAGTTACTGGGGGTCCCCCTTCCTCCACTCCTTCCATAGCCTTACAGCATCTCACATGGCTGATAATCCTGCTGTTCAAGTTCTTGATGAACTTGCTTTCTCTTTTTCCTCCAGAAAGTCTCATATGCTTTCTGTTACGCTTTTCTGTATGGTAGAGATTAATTACTTGGAAGATTAGAAACACTTAGGATGGGGTGAATAACGTTCAGTTAGTAGAACAACGTAGAACGAAGAAGATAAAGTCCAGATAATTTATTTATGAGACATATGCCACAATATAGTGACAGAAGAATTGTGGGGTATTATAAGGTGAGTAATATGATGAGTGGATGGGAGGGAGGAGGAGAAGGGAGAAGGAGGGCAGGACCCCAGAAGTTGAGCACATGATGGTGGAATTGATTGGGTCCCTCGATTGAAAGTCACCATTGTAGAAATAGGGCTTCTTCCTGAGTTAATGTAATTATTTTAACTCGCTTCCTAGGTACAGCTGTTATCCAAAGTAAAGGCAAGAACCACTGTCATTAGTTATATTATTAATGTAACTATATTTGGAATTTTATGAAAATTGCTTTATGGGATCATAAGATATGAGCCCAGGGAAAATAGTAAATATTGTTGATGAGTTCTATACTTTCAATTTTCCTACATGAACGAAATTACATTGTATTAAAGGACAAGATTAGGGGTTGGGTATGTGGCTCGTGGGTACCATGCTTGCTTCACAAACATGGTCACCACAGTGTGGATCCCCTACACTCACAGAAATGCCAGGCAGCCATGGTGGCCTGTCTGTAATTCAATCTCAGGAGCAAAGATGGGATTCCTGTGACAAGCTGAGGAGCCGGACTAGACAAATTCTTCCACACGTTACCATTGCCCAGCCTTTGTTTAATGTAGGGATTCTCAGCTGTGGTTCACAACCCTTTGGGGGTCACATATCAGATATCTTGCATATCAATTGTTTGCGTTACGATTCATAACAGTAGCAAAATTACCGTTATGAAGTAGCCATGGAAATAATTTTATGGTTGGGGTCACTACGACATGCTCTGTTATATGAAAGGGTTGCAGCATTAGGAAGTCTGCGAACCATTGGTTTAATGGAAGGATGGGAGGAAGCAGACAATCATTTAGTCGTAGGACATTTGGCACACTGCAATGGGCAAAAGATAGTTCTATTGTTCCATGCAATTAGGAAAGTCAAGAATGGGATCTTTATTCATAATTCTCACCCAAAATGTTACCAGTGGAAGAGGTCACATATAGATATATGGTCACAAATAGCACGTGATAACTAGCTCTACCTAAAAGATGTACTTATGACTTGATAACACACAACTGAAGCTGTGATTATAAAATTTACAAATTGTTGTCTATGAAACGAGATAAAAATCCTAAGATTGACAAACAGCCAGCAATTTCTTTCCTTTTTATACTGTGCTGGAGATTGAGGCCAGGGTCTTCTGCGTGCTAGGCAAGCAATCTGCTCCACTGCAGGAAAAATGTGCCCTTTTACTCAATCTAAATTACAGACCATGGCAAATATTCTGCCATTTCTGAATATGTGCACACACACAGTCCGCCAAGGAGGAGAGAGTGACTGAAATGATGAATGGAGAATGTGATGTTTCATCACGAACAGATAATGTTTTCAAGTAGAAGTGTTCATGATATTCTTGAACTCAACATCTACGAGTTCACAACACATTCACAAGCAACCGCTTCTTTCCTTAATCTATTGAAAAGTATTTTATCTTGGTGATATTCTGAATGTTTGGCCCATATCCAAATTAGGAGACATCCTGAATGCATGGGCTCTGTAGAAATGAGGATTTGCTTCATGCAAATGTTTTCTAAAAAGAAGCTGACGAGTGAAAGCTATTGTTTGTCTTTCCCATCTAATTCATTTCTGAATCTGCAAATGTGGTGTGAGCAGGGACCAGAATCCCTCCAGTCCATCAGGATACCTCCTCCTTATGTGTCATTACTCCTTCCTTCCTTTCCTGGGGAAAGCAAGCCATGGAAAGAGACACAGCCAACTGGGAGGTCGGCTTTGTCTCTTATGAACCTGTGTCTTTGCACCTCCTCCTTTCTCTTCTGGGCTTTCTACTAACCCCCTCTTTACTGGGTAAGGATTGCTATTTACGTTGGCTCAGTATTTAGGGGAACCTCATAAGGCCTTGGTTTCAGCAGGAACTGGGGGGCTTTTAAAAGGAAGTCCTGAGGAGGAAGGCAGCACTCAGTTGGTAGCTGACAGCTCTCATTGAATGCAAGTTTTATGGCAAGGGCTCGGAAATAACTCACTTAGGGAAGAGCTTGCTGTGCATGCGTGGAGACCTGAGTTCAGGTCCCCTGCACCCACATAGCAAGCCAGGCACAGAGGCCAGTGATCATCCCACTGGGGGTACTTCAAGCCCTGCTTTATAATTCCCTGGAGGCACACTGAAGTTGTCTCCTGGCCAATGTGCTGATACTTAGCTCTTGGGTTCTCTGTCACTTACCTCAAGGGACTTTCCTATGTCCTTCCATGCCCAGTGGTACTGTGTGGCATAGAGCTGCTGTGGGACTGACACACTTTACCTCATCACGCCAGGTTACCTCTTTTCTTCTGCTGCTCTGCGACCGAGGCTTGTTCTCCTGTAATGAAATGAAGCTCAAATTCC
>LOEQ01006868.1:99335-110117 GCA_001685075.1 Bramus lutescens | reverse complement strand
GAGCAAAAGTATCTTCATACTTCAAGCCTTCTTTGTCAGAATCTATTGTTGACGCCAGAGACACCTGGTTATATCGTTGCCCCTAGGACTTTAGCCCATAATTGAGAAGACATGGTCACCATGCTAAGCAGCAGCCTGTGAGTGAATACATGGTCCAGCAACGGAAACTGGGATGGGACGAGATGCCAAAACCTCTGCTAGAAGTAGGCATCAGCAAGTGGAGAAGGTGAATTTAACTCTTCCCTTACACTACTCTGGCAGGGGGGCAGGTGGGGATTAAGGATTTGCCTGGTTGCAGGTGACAACAGAGAAGAGGAGAAGAAGAATGACTGTGTTGTGGAGGAGACTCACAGAAGCAGAAGCAGATGAGAGTTCTTAAGAGATGACATGTCCTCTGGAGCTTCCTGGACTTTGCTGTGTCTTTGCAGATGAGAATCTTTCCAGCTCTGATGCTGAGACTGACTGCCTCTTTCTGAGACACTGCTCTCACTTCAGTTTGTTTCCTGATGAAGGGAACACATCTCTAAACCTGTAAGAGTCATTGCAGTTGGGAATGCCAACCTCATTTTTTAATATGGCAAGTACCACGTATTGGAGTTACGGGGGAGTGAAGGCATCATTGTGTGTACCTACATGGCAGTCCTGTTACTCAGAATACGGCACCATCAAGGAAGGAGGAGTTGTTGTATAAGTCAGGAGAAGATGGGAGAATGGATGGATTCCAAGCAGACACTGAGCAAGACCTAGAGCTGCGCTGTTTATCTGTCCTCTCCAACGAAAAGCAATTGCCAGCAGGTTCCATTTAATACTAGTCTAGACGAGGTTTTGCAATGTTGCAGGTTCTTAATTGCAGTAATTACTGCCTGCGAACAATTAAGCAGTCACTACCAAACATTTCTACTGGGTGAATCTAGTGTCCTATTAATAAACAGTCATGAAGTTATCTCTCTCTGGAAAAACCTCCCTGGCTGGTTTCATACTACAGAAATCTCCAGCCAGGTTTGTTCCCACGCATTCAGAGTCCATGGAGCAGCTATGTCTGCCTGAGCCAGAAATGGTCACTGTTCCTCTGAGAGCCAGAGGCAGGTTCTGCAGCTGGAAGCTGCTGTGGCTGTGCTCTTGTTCCTAATTAAAGGTAGTGGCTGTGAATTCAGTGTGAGACACAATAAGCACCCATCACTTATGCACCGATGACCTGGATCTGCCTTTTGCAAATCCCAGTTCCCTCAGCCTAGCTCCCTGCAAATTAGATCTCTAAGGATCTTTTCTCAAGGGAAGCAATTTCTAATCTTTAGATCAAAGCCACATCTGAAAGATAGCTTTTTTTTTCCAAACCAGAAATTTCATATTCTAAATTATCACTTTATCTCCAACCACCTACTCCAACATTCTGGCTGGGATGGAGTTTCTTTGTGTTTCTTTGTTCATTTTCTGTGCTGGATTAATTATTTCAGGAGAGTTTCTTATAAGCCGTGTTCTCTTTTATGCATCCACATTATGGAAACATAGGGTGGTAAAGCTAGCTGTCCGTCAAAGTGTTCTCCGTTCTCGGTGTAGCTGAGTCAGTCCAGCCCTGAGAGGAAGCTTGAAGGAGGCTGTGGAATCTATTCATAGATGCGGTGATGGTTCCAGCTACAGTGAGAGGCTGCAAATGACGCATGCCTGCACCAGCAGTGACATAGGAGGGGGAGGCTGCTGAGGAGGAGGGAGAGCAGATGTGAGGGTAACATAGGCTCAGAGACCATAGCAAGCTTGAAACCGGCCAAACCATTTCTTTGCAAAAAACAATTGCAAAGACTTGTGGAGACCACATCAGCAGAGACGGCTGCCCTGGCACATGTCCCATGTCCCTTGTCTGAACTGTCATATGGATTAGTGGTCCTGAATATACTTCTTGTATGCACGTTGAAACGCTGCTGTATCCCTCGGCTCCAGGATGCCTGCAGTATTACTAACAGGTTGCTGAGGACTGGTGGAAATGTGGAAAGGAAGGGATGGCCCATAAGGAAGATGGAAATGAGAAGACAGCCCTCGGTCCATGATGTTTGAACAGATAAACTAAGACCCTGGTTTTAGGTCAGAGGAGAAATAATATAATCTGGTGCCTGAAAGAGATTATAGCAGACTAAACTTTAGAGAATTGTTAAAGAATTGGTGTGGGGAGCGGGGGAGGAAATCCAACATATTGTTGCTGGTACATTACCATGGAAATTTTAGGGCTCCTTGTTACATAAGACTAACTCACACTGATTTGTGAATATTCATGAGCACACTCTGTAGATCTCAAGAATATGCAAATTTTCCTATTATGCCTACTCATTAACAAGCATTTATTGAGACCCTACTAAGGTCAGGGTGTCAGGTATTGTATGCAAATACCAACAGTTCTTGTCCCACTGTGAGGACAAGAGTCCTTGGAGGCTCTGGGGAGCAACGTGGGCCAAGCAGACAATGGAAAGTGTTGCTTCTCCAAGGTGAGAGCTGCTGGGCATCCCTCACTGAAGGTCTGTCCACCATGCCAGGAAAACCTTTTACAACTAACAGAAGGTAATGCAGCAGAAAGGCCTTAATCAAGTGGAGGTTTAGTGGTGTCTCTCCGTCATCAGGATGCATTCAGGGGACCAAATATCCTCACTGGGAAACCAGATTAGATCTGATGATCTCTAATGTCTCTTCCAAATTCAAAAGCTACAGTGTCATATGTGAAGGTTCTTTTACTACTTAACCATTTCATGCACTGACACAACACATTTTACTTCTGTTTCCTGCTTCGAGTACCTCACACCCCACCTTCAACCCGTCTTCTCAAATTAACCTCTTTCATCCATGTCTTACTTTGTGCATGGCCCACTGAGTTTAGTAAGTGTTTCTTGTTTGAGAGTGGGTTGAATATTAATTCTAAAATTAATAATAATGATTTAAAGACTTCAGTAAACTAATATAACACATCAGAGTGTTACCGCTGCTTCTGGCGCCATTGTAACCCTGGTCCTGCTCCTCCTTTCTCTATACCAAGTGTCTTCATATACCTGGGCCAAGGGAAAGAGCATCTACCTCCTCATCCCCCCTAGCCATGTGGACAAGTGGTGAGAGATCAGTCAAAGAAGAGAGGTTCTCCGTCAGCACCATCACTGCATTCTATTGTTGTATAAAACAGTAGCTTTGTTATGGCTTCCACAGGTACACAAAGCGTTTCAGTCATATCCAATCCTTCTCTTTCCCAAAGCAGACCCCTCCCTTACACTTTCTTTTAAGCTAGTTGCATCCTGTGAGAGAAAATGTCATTTTGTCTTTCTAAACCTTGTTTATTTTGCTTAATACAATCACTTCCTTTTTTTCTGAAAAGTGCCATGATTTTATTCTTTCTTGAAACTAATTAATACTCCATTGGGTATATCAGATTTGAAGAAGAAAAAGGGGGTTATTTATTTTTTTGCTCTGTGCAGCATAAGTTTGTTAGTTTGGGGTTTTTCTGTTGTTTTGTTTTGTTTGGCTGCATGCATGTCAGGGCACCCATGTATTCCTGGTTGCCAAGGAGTTCAGGTCTCTTGGAACTGGAGTTCCAGATGGCAGTGAGCTGAGAACTGAACCCCAGCACTTGTAAGCGCTGAGCATCTCCCAAAGCCATCTTTAACTTTCCTGTGGTTCGAAAACTGTGGACTTCAGTAGCCTTGGGACCGTCATCTGCATGACTTATCCAATCAGATGAGGACTCAGCAAAGCTAAGAAGCAAATGCCATCCAGTTGTCTATTATGCTACCCGTAAGGGAAACCAAATTGCTCCATTCCTAAACTGTTGAAAAGTAGAATGGCGAACACTTTATGACACGTTAAAGTTACATAATATTTTGCTGTTCATTGGTCAAACTTTCTGGGTGTATTCACACATAATTAGTTGTGTACGATGTGTGGCACCTTTTGAACTGATGTCTAGAGAATTTGTTTTTGGACTTTTTATAGGAGACATGTGCCAACTTCATAACTAGAGATCGGGTTAGCTTATTGAATATTAACTTCTTAAAATTTGATGACGATTTAAATTCCATTTTATTTTATTTTTATCTTTTGAATTAAATTCATAAGTATTATACATCTGTGGGGGTACAATGTAATGTTCACATGTACTGCATACTGTGTAATGTTCAAATCATGGTAAACACTGATCTCATTGAATACTATTTGTGATATTTATTTTAATTACTTTATATGCATTTAATTAGCAGATTTATTTATAAATTTAGTGAACTTTATTAGGAATGATTATATAAAGCAACGCTTTAAGGCTGGGAGATGGCTCAGCAGTGTTATTGTTTAGAATGGACCCATGATCCCTTCTCAGCAGCAACATGGATTTCACAACTATCAGTTTCTCCAGCCTCAGGGGACTCAGCTCTCTCTTTTGACCTCCATCAGAACTGAATACAAGGGCTGCATGTGTACATAGGTAGACAAAATATTCAATACATACAAAATAAATGTAAATAGGTTTTCAAAAGGAAGAAAAAGCTTAATTTTTAAAACGTAAGTATGAAACTCGTGCTATAAATAACTGCCCGCTAAAATACCACTAGTATTTCACATCTGCCTCAGTTTTTCAGATGACTCCATTGAACCCTGAGCCCGAGAGGTTACCCCAGATATAAACTGACTTCCTTAGCTCACCCATCCCTCCCTAGGTTCAAACCCTAAAGACCTTCCCTTCTGAAGAAAAATCCCCCAAACACAACAGTATTTCAGATTATCAAAGTTTCTCCAAGTACCCTGAGAGAGTCTCTTGCTAGAGAAGGAAGGTATCCTTGCAGTAGTATTTTCATAAGCTCTGTTCCCAGTTAAACCTGTCCCACACAGCTCAGCTCCACCGCATAAGGAGTCCTAGCAACGAGAAGTCCACAAGAAATTTTCCAGTGTTTCCTTCCCTTTGTTTTTCCATGTGCAAAAAATTAAGGATTTGCCATCAGATTATAGATCCCCTGCCTACCTGCATGCCTTGAGCGAGTCACATTCCCCCATCCAGAATACATAATATAATGGCAATCTGTTTCAAAGCACCCAAACTACAAACAAGAAATAAACCATCACACTCGAGATTGTTCGTGACACATATCCAGTCCATCTTGATTAAAAAAATTCTCATAAAGACTCCTTAGTTTGTTCCAACTGACTTCTGGGATCTCAGGCAGACAGGGTCAAGAATTTTGGGTTTCAGAGAACAGTATTGTATTTGTCAACAGCTCAGCCAGTTTGCAGGATCCAATGCGCATTAGTAATTGAACCCACTGTGAAGAGACGTGCATCAAAACTCCAGTGCCTTCAGATCTTTTTACCTGTGGCTTCCTCAGAAAATATTTGACTAGATGGAGACCAAGAAGACACTGCTTATGCATAGGAACTGTGTGGAAATAGAGCGTGGAGAAAGACAGTTCCCAGGCCTTGCCTGTCCCTGTGCTGAGAGATGACCATTTCAGTCACCCTTCCTGGTTGGTCGCAGTATGTGAAGGCATGTTGGTTGGCAATCTAGCCAGAGCAGAATGCTGAGGGCATGGGGTATGGGATGTGCAATTCTTCTGCCTGGGAGGCTCCCCAAGACAGCGACTTATAGACCAGACCCAGAGAGATGGATTTGGGAGTCACATGAGCTCAGTGAGGTGAGTAAAGACGAAAAGTTGTTAATAGCAACTCTAAAGGCTGTGTCAGCTTTAAAACTCTGCTTAGTTCCGGCATGAGCAGTGTGGCTGTTCTAAACGAGATCCCAGGGCCAGTGTGTTGAATGACATCTTTATCCAATCCACAAACACCTGCTTTCTGCTGGGATCTGTGTGAGGGAACAAAGCAGGATGGATAAGCAGGCCCAGCAAGCCTTCCCAGGTGCCCCTGTTCACCTATGCCAGCTTCCACAGCCTTACCTTGGCATGTGGCCTGCTTGAGAGCGCCAACCCAATCAGTCCCTAAGTCCTTGATGCCTTTCTGTCTGCTTTGAGCCTGAGCACAGATGGCTCACCTTGGATAGTAATAGTGATGTGAAAGCCCCGGGAATGCACTCTGCAGAGATCCAAAGAGGGCTTCTTAGAAAACACAAACAGGTGGCTGTCTAAAAGGTCCATAAACTTCATCTATGTCCCTCTGGGTCAGAAGCAGATTCTAGAAAATTCATGCTAGGAGACGTTCTGGTCAAAGAAACGATGCCTTACTGCGTGGAAAATAAAATGCCCCATCTGTCAGCACTGAAGAGTCCTCTTCAATCCTTAATTATTATCATTAGGCACAAGTGTAAGTGCCCTGGAATTTCATCTTGGGGTGGGGCTCTGTGAACTGCGCTTAACTTCCCCAAAAGAGCTCTCTGAGAGCAGGAAGCCTGCTTTCAGACATCAACACACATCACTGCCACCCCTCCTTTGAGTGGAGTTAGTTGATTGTTTTAGTGAGAACTGGTGAGATGACAAAACTATGTAAATTCTGTGACCAGAAGCACTGATACTCAGTCTCCTGGCGACATTGTTTTTGCTAGATGACTTCCCAGCCACGGTCACGTAGTCATCTTTCCAAAGTTGCAGAGGGTATTCCCCAAATTCTCCTACACTACCGAGCACCATTTACAAGCACAAAATAAAAACGCTTTGAAATGGAATCTGTAACTTGTTGCATAATCTCTTCATTAGAAAAATGAACCAAAGTTGAAGCAATTGACATCGCTATTGGCGTCCTTCTGCTTCCTGCCCACCTTTGTAACCATCCCATAGACACACAGGGACCCTACCATCTGGTTAAATCTGTGGTAGTTGCCTTGGGAGTTTCAGAAAAATTATGAGGCAGTCTCCTTTTTAGAGGTGCTTATAATCCAATGATGGAGTGTCCTCTGGAGAGATAGGACAAACAGTTTACGAACACCAGTCTTATGCCAGACAGATTTGGGTTTCAAGTCTTTCTCTCCCACTTTCAGGCTGTTTGAATCAGAATCCCAAATTACATCTCTCCATCTGACATTTCATCCTCTGCAAACTGAGAATGTGGATAACTCTTTTGAGAAGAAGTCATGACTGGGAAGGAAAAGGAACATCACTGAGCACAGAAAGTAGTATCAAAAACCATGGTAATGATGATGGTAAAGGTGGGATAGAATGGGTTATAAGAAAAATTATAAAATATGCCATGTGTGTCTGACAGGAATTTGAAAAAGAGGGAACCCTTTGGAGCTAAAGCAATTTAAAAAAAAGTCTTTTAGAGTATAGAAGGACCTACGCAAATTTTAAAATCAAATGTAGGATTCAGTTAGGGTAGGTCAACATGTAGACATTCCAAGTGGACATTGTAGCCATGACTCACAGAAACATTCAGTCTTCTCTGTGACCTGCTGTAGTATTTCATTAAAGGAATTTTATTTAAATGTATTACTTCACCAAGTGATTAATGAAATCCCAAGAGCTCCTTTGGAGAGACATCCATTGGGTAGGCATCCAGGTTTAGTTTCTCAGCAACCTCTCCTAATTGTTTGATTCTATTATATTTCAGAGGTAACACCCTAGGTTGTTGGGAATGGTAGAATTTAAATCTGAAGGTTGGTGATAGAATTAACTTTGTTAATCCCTTGATCTAAAGTAAGAAGTCTATACTGGATTATCTGGTGAGACTTCATAGAATCAGTGTCCTGAAATATGGAAAGAGAATGCAAGGAGAACCAGATAGATGGCAAATTAAGATGACTTGCCTTGACCCTTGAAAGAGAAGGCAGGTTCTTGAGTCACTGAATTCAGGCAGCCTGTAGAAATGAAAAGACAAAGTAATTGCTTCCATCCAAGAGGCGAGTAGCATCTTAGTATCTATCCAACATGAGTATACTGAAGAAATGAATTCTAGAATTGTAAAATAATACCTTTGAGTCACTTTAATCCATCTATGTTTACTGATTGCAAATAGCGGTAGTAGATACGAATACAAAAACCTTTCCTTGATGCTGACAGTCTGCACATCTGTTTGATGTTTAAATTTTTGCCCTCATATTTTGGCTTCAAGAGTGTTCTCATACTTTAAGGAAGCATTTGCTTTTGTTCTTTAAGTTGTACAATAAAAGTCACATGACAATGGGATCTTTAACATACTATAAAGAAAATTACTTTCATCCTAGAATTCTATATAGGTGAAGGGCTTTATAGCCATGAAGATGAAAGGAGGGGAGAAAAGGAAAAGCAATGGAATACAGAGCAGTGCTTTGTGTAAACCCCTATCATTCTGAGTTGTTCTGACTATTTATCATGATTGGACTCCATATATGGTGTGGGAAGTCCTTTTGTATACATGTCATTTTTATTGGTTAATGAATAAAGAAGTTGCCTTGGCCTGTGATAGGGCGGAGTAGAGCTAAGAGGAGGAAAAACTAAATGAAATGCTGGGAGAAAGAAGGCAGAGTCAGATGCCATGGAGCCACCAGAGGGGAAAGATACGAGCTGCCAGATGGAACCTTGCCAGTAGGCCATGAGCCTCATAGTAAAATATAAAATAATGGAAAAGATTAATTCTAGTTCTAAGAGCTAGCTAGCAATACAGTTAAGCTATTGGCCAAAGAGTATTGCAAATAATATAGTTTCTGAGTGATTACTTCCAGTCAGGGCAGCGGTCAGGAAACGAACACACAACCTTCTACTACACATATATCCTGTTTTAACATTTGAGTTTTATTTCGTATCATGTAAACAATCCTCCTTCTAATGCCATCACATCATGAGGTATGTTGTTTCCATTTGCTCCATGGTTGGTGATGGTATTAATATGTCCCATAGGGTTTCCCAACATCTACACGAGTCACTAGCGCTACTCTTCTTTAGGAGAAGTTTGAGGTAGGGTCTTGTTTCATGGCTCTGGATGGTCTATTTTCACTCTTTTAGCGAGTAGTTAATGGAATGACCATTTGATTCCATGGAACTATACCACTGAGGTCAACATTCAGTTCCTACTTATCTGTTGTTGGCATTCGACTCATTCCATGATTACAAGTTTTAACTGTGCCTTTCTCTGTGTCCTTAACTTGCATTCTGTGCAATACTTCTCTCCCATTTTTTCAATTTCTAATTTCAACCTAATTGTTCTTATTTTGCATAATGATTTTACAATGTTGCCATCTGATTTTGCTGGTCAAAACTTGTAAGGGAGCAGCATGCGTATTTTCCTACTTGATGTTGAAGGGGAATGTCGTATCTTCTCCTGAACTTTTCTTGCCTTTTCCCAAAGTAAAATCATTTTCAAAATTTGAAGTTTCTTCCTTAGAACAGACAGGGTATTACCAAGCTTTTTAGAGCATGTGTAATATTACTTTTTGTTCCTTGCTTGACTCACATTTCTTTGGTTGTTTTGTTGTAATTATTGTTGCAAAAGAAATCAATAATTGAGTTTCAAATTATTTAGACAAGGAAAGTCTGTGGCCCAGTAGCCCTCTGGTCCTGAATAAGTCTTCAACTTCTGTGGTACTTTGTCCCTATCATCATCCCGGGTTCACATTCATTAGAGCGGTGGTTCTCAACCTTCCCATCCTGTGACTCTCTTAATACAGTTCCTCATGTTGTGGTGATACCCAGCCATAAACTTATTTTCATTTCTATTTCATAACTGTAATTCTGCTACTATTAGGAATTGTAACATATATCTGATATGCAGAATATCTGATATGAAACACCCATAGGGTCATGACCCAAAGGTTGAGCACAGCTGTATTAGAAGATGGTTTGCCTCAAGTTCAAAGGGATCAAAGACCTCAACAAAAAGACAGCCACACTGAACCTCATAAAAAGAAAGTGAGATGCACACTTGAATGCATGGGCACAGGAGACCACTTCCTAAATATAACCCCAGCAGCACAGACACTGAGAGGATCAGTTAATAAATGGGATCTCCTGAAACTGAAAAGCTTCTGTAAAGCAAAGGATATGGTCAACAAGTCAAATCGGTAGCCTACAGAATGGGAAAAGATCTCCACCAACACCATATCAAACAGAGAACATATATCCAAAATATACAAAGAACTCAAGAAATTGGCCATCAAGGGGGCTGGAGAGATGGCTCAGAGGTTAAGAGCATTGCCTGCTCTTCCANACCACATGGTGGCTCACAACCATCTATAATGGGGTCTGGTGCCCTCTTCTGGCCTGTAGGCATACACACAGACAGAATGTTGCATACATAATAAATAAACAAACAAACAAACAAATAAATATTTTTTAAAAAAAGAAACTGGCCATCAAAAGAACAAATAATTCAATAAAAAAATGGAGTACAGACCCAAACAGAGAACTCTTATCAGAGGAATCTAAAATGGCTGAAACTGAAGGAAATGTTCAACATCTGTAGCCATCAGAGAATTGCAAATCAAAACAACTCTGAGATTCCATCTTATACCTATAAGAATGCCCAGGATCAAAAACACTGTTGACAATTTGTGCTGGAGAGGTTGTGGGGTAAAGGGAACACTTCTGCATTGCTGGTGGGAATGCAAGCTGGTACAACCTCTTTGGATGTCAAGTGTGACTGTTTCTCAGAAAATTAGGAAACAATCTTTCTCAAGATCTAGTAATACCACTTTGGGGTATATACCCAAAGGATGCTCAGTCGTACCATAAGGACATGTGCAAACCTATGTTCATAGCAACATTGAACCTGGAAACTATCTAAATGCCTCTCGACCAAAGAATGGATAAGAAAAATGTAATGCATTTACACAATGGAGTACTACATAGCAGAAAAGATGACATCTTGAAATTTGCAGGCAAATGGATAGATCTAGAAAACATCACATCGAGT
>LOEQ01006868.1:66804-85011 GCA_001685075.1 Bramus lutescens | reverse complement strand
TCTCTCTCTCTCTCTCTCTCTCTCTCTCTCTCTCTCTCAAAAATAATAGCAGTGTGTTTACTCTCTTGATGAGGAATATTGCTGGCCTGGGTAATATTACAAGCTTATTTTTCAAACAATATACACAAGCCTTGCGACATCTCTCAAGCTTTCCCATCAAAGCCGTTTCCAGCTTGAATGTAGGAGGTGAGAGCGAGGGCAGACTGAGGACTGGGAAGAAGAAAGTCTAAGAACAGTGTGAAAGAATGCTTTGTTTACTTGTTTGTTCTCCTTCTAACCTCCAGCGCTCTGGTGGCTGCGATCTCTAACACTCTCATTTGTGGTCTTGAAGTACTTTAGAAACTTGTTTATTACACCAGGTCTTAGTTCCTTTTTGGCAAATGTCACACAACACAGCATGGGGCTAAAATTCTATCCATCCACCCAGTTTGTCTATGGAAACACAATCCTCATTTAACAAGAGAAATATCTATATTTGAGGCTTACATTCTACATTATGATTAGGATCGTGATGAATTCAAGCATTTCAGAAAGCACAGTGACATGCTACCTGCAGCATGGGGAAGGATAACTTTCACGGGCGGTGGTTATCCTATTGAGTATTAGGCAGACATCTAGTCCCCAGTGTCTAACTCATGGGCATGGGGCTGAAGCCTCAGCTCAAGTTTGTAAGAAATATAACTCTTTCTCTCTGAGGACTTGAGTTGTGTTCTTGGTTTGTTTGCTGTTTGTTTTGCAGCCATAATCCTACCAGGCTAACAGGACTTTTAGACCACACTCCCTTCAAGAACGTTATCATCCTTGGTTCCTACTCTCTTCCAGTCAGCTTTGGTGCAGGGGACAGTCTTTTCACATTGGGGTCTTCCTTGTTGGTGGAGACAAGAGAGAGCCAAGCTCACATTGCCACCTTCTTGGGTTCCCCAAAGGATACAGAGAAGCATCTTTTGACATGTGGAGATTAGTACAGTTCTCATTTATTGGAAGCAAGCCATTCTTACCATGTTTGCAAAACCATTTTCCAATCTTTTCTATGTATTTTAACCTCTAAGCAGTGCATCGTAAGAGTCTGTAAAGGCTTGGGCTTTTGCAATGCAAAAGTCGCTTCCAGCTTTAGCTTCAAGAGTGAGGAAACATCTAGGAGTTAAGGGGAAAAGTCTGTGAAAAATGAGGAGCAGTAGGTTCAAAACATGACTCTGGTGTATATACTGATAGGCAGTGGAGCAAGGTTCCAAGAAGACAGACTCTGAATCCAGGCCTTAGCAACTTATTTGCAATTGCTCACCTACAAACCGAGTCACCTTGAATATATTTCTGAGTCTGTGTACATACTGTAAAATGTGGGTGATGCCAAGGAAATCATGGGATTCTTACAACTATCATGTATTGTTTATTAGACTTCTGACACAAATAAATCCCATGGTTCAATTAATTACTGTTATTATGACTATGATCAAAAGTCATGTTGCTCATTTATTCTTCATAGCTAAGTCAGAGGAAAACCTCAGCTTCTTTTTAATCATTTACTGGATTTGTCTTACTTCTTTTTACCATTTTGAAATCATTGTGCAAGTGGAATGTGATGTGTTCTCAGACTCAAGAAGGATTTACTTCAGTTTCAAGAAATAGCTGAGGGCTTTCCGTTAAAAGCTCAAGGCGATTACATTAGAAAATGCTTTAATTTTCTCTCAGCAAAGATGGCAGAAACCATTCTTATTACTTCTCATGAGGAGCTGCAGTATCCTGAGAGCAATTCTTTGGGAAATAAGAAAAGTCTTCCACAGTAACTTTATAATCATATGCACATTCAGAGATTTATTTGCAGAGACAATAGCATAAATACACCATGCTCTATTAAAGGGCTGGCCAAGAACAACACATTGTATTCATTGACTTTCTGCCATCCTAATTCAAATATTACCACTTTGCCATTTTCAAGCTGCAAACCCTGTAGGAAAGGCAATTCTCCATTAGAAGGGTGATTTTTGATTCATAGCTTTCAATCAAATATTTATGTAGCTTTCATGTTATCCATTTAATTTTTACAGCATTATGGGGAAATAATGGTCGCGTTAAAAGAAAGGCAGAAGAGCAGGAAATGATTTATTACCAATCACAATATTGCAAATCACTACCATAAAAAAACCCACAGTTTGATGACATGAACTGGCTAGTCCCAAGCAGCGACTAGTTCATTAAAACTCGTGATTAAGCCAGCTTTAAGGGAGAACACCATAAAGCAGCTACCTCCCCCAAAGTTCTTTAGCTTCTGATCATATCTAATGCCACCTTGATTGCCCCCTTGCTACACACAGCCAGCCTGTCTGCCATGGACAATTCAACACCCTCCCTACTTTTTATCAGCAGCCAGAAGGATTCAAACAAAATGAAGTGGTACCTGTGATTTTTGGTGGCTCCCCACTCTAACAGGAAGAACCAGAGATTGTGCTATGATCTACAAAGCCACAGCCTCAGTCAGACCTGCAGCTCATCAGGGTCAGCCTTTGCACAAACAGCAGCCCCTGCTCGTAAGGATGCCTTTGGCCTTTGAGACCTCTCAGCTGGATGATCTTTCTCGTAGGCTCGCACACTGTGCTCTTTCTGTTGTCGTATCTTTAGACGAAAGTAACCTTTGCGATTAGGTCTTTCCCACCCCATAAATGTCTAATCATCCCAGTCGCTCCCTTTCTTTTCTATTTCCATTAATTCAGTTCTCCTCTTGATACTTACCGTAATCAATAGACTTTGTATGATAAAGGTACCTCCCCAAATTTCTCGGTACTGTTCATTGCGAAATACCTAGTACCAGGCGTGCATTCAGAACTCAACAAAACACAGTCTCATCAATGAATGCTCATTCCATGTTTGGGAATGTGCTAAGTGCGCTTGAGGGAGTATTTTATTTAATTTGACTACAGTTCTAAGAACTGATTTATATTTTATTAGGATGATTCTGACTGGTAGTGATAAGTCATTGGCAAAGAAGTTGACAGAGTAACTGTAGAGGGGTGGTGAGAAGTACTTAAATGTGTAGCAAAAAAACCTTAACAAAATGAAAAACAATGAAGTAGAGTTAGAAGGAGGTAGAGGACCGAGCAAGCCCCGTGGCTCTCGAGTAGCAGGAACTGGGTTTAGATGACAAGGTTCGTTCTTATGTTCTCAGCTTTACTGTACCTACATTGCAGACTCTGAAAGAGCCAGTAAGGCTTCAGAGTGACTCTTGCCCATTGCAAACCGTCAGTTCAACTCCTGATTCCTAGAAAGATGTGGTTACACATATATAATCAGAAGCTGTGACCTTCATGAGATATTGTAAAGCATGCAAGACATCATTAGGTATTGTAGTTGGTTGGTGTAACTAGCAGGAACCAACTACTGTGTGGTGTGTGTGTGTGTGTGTGTGTGTGTATTTAAGATAGGTAGATAGATAGATAGATAGATAGATAGATAGATAGATGATAGATAAATAGACAGGCAGACAAACAATAGGTTACAGATACATGATAGATAAAAGACTAATAATAACTTGTTTATGTCTGTTACATGCATGAAAAACTTGAATTATGATTTTATTTGTTTTCTTTTGCTAAAAACACAAAAGAAAATATTAAGAAATATATCTTGTTGTCTGCCTAAGGTAAATTTTGAAAGAAAAAAGGGGGAAATAACAAAGGAGAAATCACAGACAAACTATAAATACCGCACTGAAGGTTGTGTGAATTTCATAAATAATTTCTTTAAGTTCCATAAAATTCTGAGGAATGTGACATTTTTCGATTTGGTGTGTAATTAATTTGGCAACCTGAGCCAATCCTTTGAGTTGCCCTGGAAACCAATTTTGGTAACATAAAGAAGTGCTAGCTGTTAATTGGTATTCAGAGTTAGTAGCTGGTGTCTTTGCTTCGGTCTCCATGGTAACCTAGCTGTCACGTTTTCATCCCTAACACAGTGCATGTGTCTTAATGCACATGTTTGTAGTATCTGGCGCAATGTCTTCTTATTATCTGTGAATGTGATCATTTGGGCGATGTTAGGATTATTGTTGAAAAGTGGTTGCTCCAGGAAAATCTATTTCATTATCATTTCTCTATCCTCTACATGTGGCAAGAATTCGTAGCATTCATTTTGGAAGATGTATGCATTTGTGTTTACTGGTTGTCTATGCAGAGGTAATACTTGCTCTCTCTCTCTCTCTCTCTCTCTCTTTCTCTGTGTGTGTGTGTGAGAGAGATCTGCATGTTTAAATATAAAAATAGGGTAAAGATGCATAAATTAGGAATGGTTTCTCAAGGCTGTTTATCTGAGAGCTGAGGTAAAAAATATTTATTTGAAAAATAGATGTCAAGTTAGCAATGTCTTCTTTGTAAGAATGCAAGTCTCCACTATTTTAAATTATATTTTCTCATTTTTCTATTTATTAAACTGTAATTTGCTTTTAATATTTTACATTTTCACTAATCTTTTCTTGATCCTTGAATGTATAAGCAGTTACATAGATAGTCAGTTAGTCTGTAGCATTATGCTAGAGACAAGTGGAATTGTTTGAATGATGTATAACAACCCCCATTCAGACCTACATCCATACTTAAACAAATCCAGCTTTATCTGTCAACATGAGGTTTAATGTCTGGCCTTCCCATGTATTAGTTTTCTGACCACTAGGAGAAGAGAAAATTTATTAGCAAAATTAAAAAAATTAAAAAAGAACATTATGTTCAATTTTCTGAGCCAACCAACTGTATAGGAAATCACCAATGTTTATCTGTTCTCACCATGTAAATGTTCTTAGCATGATTGGTTTCAAGCTTGATTTATGAAACTATATAGAGACACTGGTGATCATTGTTCACAAACCAACTCCAAAACACTACCATTCACTTTCAAAGCTTGTTGTGAAGCTTCAATAAGCTTGTTCAGAAAATGCTAGCCCCAAAGATATTAATTCTTTGTCTTCTCAATTAATATCATCACTTCTGTTCTTCAAAGAGGTAATACTTTTATAGAGCTATGGCTCACGTACTAAGCAATACATGCATTTACTTTTCTGTTTTTTAATGTATCTCTTGATAGACCCCATATCCAATAGCTACTTTTTATGATGAATTTGCACATGTGGTGGTATCAAAATCCACCCACGATTATTGAATACTCTTCTATTCATATTGTGGATTCCATTTCTGTTCCTTTGGACTGTGGGTTGTGCCAATGACTTGTTTCTATGAGTAGTCTGTGGGCAGAAATGATCATTTCTAAAACTGTATCTTTTAAAGGTATTTTTATTTTGGCCTTAGTCTTCAGAAATTTGACTTTGGAAGAAAGAAGCTGTCAAAACAGTTGGCAGCTTGACTATGCCTTTTGCTCCATGGGAAGGTGGGTGTGGACCAGAACAGAGTTCTCCAGGCAACAGTCATGTCAGTGAGCAATCTTGGAACTGATTGTGATCCAAAGCAAGCCTTTAGCTATATGATGTTATAGTTGGCATATTGACTATAAGTTCACCAATGGCTCTAGTCCCAAAGTACAGACTAAGCTGTTAACGAACCCTTAGCCCACGGATATGGGATATGGGATATGGGATATGGGATATGGGATATGGGATATGGGAGGATTATTAATGCTTTAATCCACTACATTCTAAAATTATTTGTCATACAGCAGCAAATAATGCAGCATGTTTCACATTAGACCAAGAGCAAAAGTGGTTAATTAGCATTAGGGTTTAATTATGGAATAGAGAGAGCATGTAGGAGAACACATTAATATTCCTAAGCATTGACAAAGTGCTTATATGCTACCAAGAGGAAGCTGTCAGTTGAATTCACTATTAGTGACATATTTACTGGGCATTAATGGCTTATCACTGTCAAGGAGTTTCTGTGGTGCATAGGTATTTGAAATCGTTTTCTGTTAATGAGCCACTTTATCAGCCTTGATCTGTGCTGTCTGTGGGAAGATGGGCTTATGTGTAACCCAAAGGTCAACTTGATTAGATTCCTGGAAGTGTGTGAGGTTAATAAAGTGTTAAATCTGTCCAAATTCCTGAAATCTCTGGCATTAAACTCAAGAGCCATTGCTTAGGCTTTCATTGTGGTCTTGGATGCAAGAAAAATGATGGTTTTATTTAAAGGCAGTAAATCCTCTATCGATTTTCAATAAATATTTAAATAGAGATGTCATTGATAATGCTTTAAAAAAATCTAAGGCTTTAAATGGGTCTTTCCTTTTCATAGGGAGACCTCCTAAAGAAACAGATAAATTATTTAAACAATGAAGAATATTCAGCCTAGATTTTACCTTGAATTTCATACCTTAAACTACAGATCATTTGGCTCAGTGGGACCAGAGATACGACAAGTCCCATCATGGTTACTGAGTGGTTATAATATCTCTTAAGAATTCATATTTTAACCTGATAACACATAGCGGCACAGTGATGGTCCTTAGTAATGCTAAATAATGGCAATTTGGAGAAAAATCTGAAATGAGTCTCAATTATCTAAGTAAAATGTGTTAAAATTGCAAATCACACTTGCAAACACAAGGTGCGGATACATGGAGACTTGCTAGGGCAGAGAAGAAAAAGAATTAAAGAAACATGAGTTCATTCCCCATGTCTTTAAGTCAAAGATGCTGCACAGATTCTATCTAAGATGAAAAGATGAGTCCAAGTGAATCAAAACTAAAATTTCCTTAACACACTGAGCTATTTATAGCTCCCAGCAATGGTCTTCATTCCCTTTTATTTCTATTTTCCTAGGAAGAAGCTTTGGTTTTTGCTTTGCTTTTTAACCAAAGAAGAGGATGATTTGATTATACGGTTACTATATTCAACGTTTATCTTTTTGACACAATATATTTCCCCTATAGTTTCTACTTTGAAGCTAACTGATTTAAAAACTATTGCTAATGGAACAGGCTATTCTCTCACATTCATAACAACAAAAGGCCCTATGAAAAAGCTGTTTCCATTCAAGCATCTATTTTATGAATGCCTGAGGACAAATTAGGTCTTTGATGACCAATGATTTCTTAATTATTATTATTGTGAATTTTAAATGAATTAGCCTGTTAGTAGAATTGAGTGATAGATGCATGAAGGGGGAAGTGTATTGTGACATCTGTAGGATTAAGGTACTTAAAGTTACAATATCAGTACTAGCTTCTATCTTGATTTTGGACTTTGGATAAAGCCATTGTCTTTCCAGAAATCAGTCTCAGGGGAAGACAGGCATGACTTAGAAGGGTGTATTAAGAAACTAATGGTGCTATGATAGACAGGCACAGTGCTGGGACACAGAGAAAGCCATTAGTTTCTCTCCCGAGATTTGATGTGGGGGAGCTCCAAAGGGGTGAATCGCTGTTAGGAGAAAGTTTCTATAGGAGGTGATATTCAAGCTAGGACGGGAATATTGAATTTTCCAGTCTACTCCTTCAGAGAGGTTATATAAGGAAGAATGACTACATGAGATCAAAGAGTCAGGTCAACGGGTCACCATGACCAAGGAGTTAAGAGGTGTCTCTAGGTGATTTAGAGGATCTGGTAAAAGCATGGAGAGGGTTAGTAGAATATGGTCTTTGAAGGTGTGCGATGTGTTTATAGAGACATGATATGCATCAATAATATTTTGGATTTGAATTTTGATATAACATATGAAGGCTATTGAAGACTTAAATCATAGAGTGGTATGACCATGTATATATATATGAAAGTACCACCCCTGCAGAAGCTAAATGTGGAAGGTGGGGCACACCATAGCCATAGCCATGCTCTCTGCAATGCCACATAGAAAATAATTATACTAGTTGTTGATATGTTAACTCTCAAGTGTAGGCAGCAGAAAGCATGATTGCTGTAGCAGTTCAGTGAAAAGGCCATCTTCCGTAGGCTCATGCATTTGAATGCTCAATCACGGCTGGTAGCACTATTTGGGGAGGTTATGGAACTTTTAGATCATGGATACTTGCAGGAGAAACTACTTTACCAGGGACAGGTTTTGAGTTTATAGCCACACCCCACTTTTACTTTACTTTCTCTTCTTCCTGTGGGCCACTGAGATGTCCTCTCTCAGCTTCCTGCCCTCATCACCATGTCTTCCCCACCGTTATGAACATCAGACACCCTGGAAGCATGAGCCAGAATAAGCTCTTCTTCAGTTGCTTTAGGTCAAGGTATTTTAACATCGCAACAGAAATGTAACTGATAAAATCATGAAGATGATCTATTACAGAACTAATCGATAAACATTACTACTCTAGAAGGTACTGTCTCCAAGTTTGGGTCCTGCATATCCTTGGAATATTTAGCTGTGGTAGGGAAGCAGGACCATATGGCAAGAGAAAGATCCTGGTTCTGAGATAGAGAACTGGAGTTCCTAGAGGAGGGAGACCTGTTGTAATCTGTAACAACAACTCAGAGAGGTTCCACTCAGTGGGGCATAAGTACACGAAGCTTCTTTAATTGGGGTGCATTGTTCAAGCTTTATGGGTCAGACTTTGGGATCACATGTAATCTGTGATACCGTATCTCTTCAAGTATTTGACGATGCAGTAGCCTTGGTGATAGTATTTAGTCTTTCATTTAAGGTAAAAGAAAATGTCATTTAGGAATCTAGAAAGAGGCAGTTTTTTCCAGGAAGGTTTTGGTCTGTGGCTAAAACGTAAAATCAATAATTTTTCTTTGCTTTTTTGTCTGAGAGTAAAGTGGCCTCTATATCCCTAAAAGTGTAAATACTAGGTAGCAGGGAAAACCACAAGAGAAATACAAAGATGAAACTTATTTTTATAAGTATCTTTTTTTGCTATAGATTTATCTACATGGCTATAAAGCATGTATCGACGTTTGATTGACATCAGTTCGAAGCTGTCACATCACTGCTGTGTTCCTACAGCCACCGCGGCTTCATCTTAACAGGTTTGTTGTTGGTTTTGCCTTCTGAACTCCACTAAGATATGTAGTAATATGCGACTTTCTCAACAAAAATTTGTGAGAATTTGGGTGCAGACTATTAATTAACTTTTATATTAGTTTCCCTTGCTTGCTCAAAAATTACTTTTTTCTCTGGCTTGCTCTAATAAATTTAGATTTGCACCTACCCCATGCCTCTATCTGGAATACGGGGATATCCCATATGAAGGAAAGTGTAAGTGCCATGACTTGGATCAGAATTGCTCCGAGCTCGTAGGGGGAAGCCTTGGCTCCCAGCTAGGGACACTGTTAAGATATGGTTGGACCATGAGGGTGAACTCGCTTTTTTAATGGGTTAATTCTTCAGTTAGTCCATACTGACTAGCTATTAGGATATACGGCCTGATTGAGAGAAGGTCTAAGGAGGAGCAGTTTTGGAGGCTATATCTTGATAGGCCCACCTTTTCTCACTCTCTTTTTCTATCAGAGACCTCAAGGAAGACACACCAGACCTTCAGGAAGTCAGAGAGTAACTGATCCTGCTAAGGAAAATGGTACGTCCTGAGCCCTCATCGCCAAGCAGGAGGAAGCAGTGTTTTTAGAGTGAGCACACTTTCAAACATAAATGGAAGGAGTGGAGTGCTCAGGCTAGCCAGTGAATAGCCAGATATGATGGTAATTTCTGTCCACAAGTTTGCAGCCAGCCAGGCAGAATAGTGAGACCTATCTCAGCAACCGCAGCAAAGAATTCCATGCATCATTTGAAGCAATAACAAAAATGGCACTTCAAGGGGAATGAGTGAACCTTTCTGGCCTGGCTGAAAACAATTCTCAACCAGAGTGTTTTGTGCCTTCTGAGCAGTGAAGTACCAGGCAGCTTCCATTAGGGCAGGGGCCATGGATTCACCAAACATCTGAAGGCACAAAGAGTGACCTCCCACAGCCGAGACAGCCAGATCTGACTTGTCATAGGTTCAGAACTAAAATACTTGCAGAAAGTATTACTAAACATTCTAAGAAGTTATCCAAATTAAGTGTGTTTCTGAATCCCACCATGTTATCTGGATTTTTCAATAAATTCTGATGAATATAGTCACATGCACTAAGGCAGTGAATGATTCTTAACTTTCCTAGTGCTGTGACCCTTTAATACAGTTCCTCATGTTGTGGTGACCTCTGCAACCAGAAAATTATTTTGTTGCTACTTCATACCTATAATTTTGCTACTACTATGAATAATAATGTAAATATCTGTTATGCAGGATATCTGATATGTGACCCCAAAGGGTCATGGTGCACAGGCTGCACTAAGGTGCCACTTGGAGACTTAAGTCCTTATTTACCTATTGATACATTGCCTTGGGGAACACTTGATAGCTAATGACCAAGTCCATTCTGAGGGCAGTAAAAATTTAAAAACGACAAATTGAAGAAATATCACTAAAAATGACTAAACGGAAAGGTGGGAGATGGAGTATTGTTTAAAATTATCCACAAGGGGAAGGAAGGGACCAGAACATGGACACATACAGGAGAAGTAAAGAAGATATTTAGAGTAATTCTGTACCACACACAGGGCTTTGCCTAAAGCAAAATCTATTTAAAGCCCTTTAGAGGACCCAAATAAATGTTTTATCAGCTTCTGCTGTGTTTTCCATGACACAAATAAGCTGGGGTTCCTAGGGACAGCTGCATTGCCAATTCTCTGTAAAGGTAAGACAAGCTTTGGTCCTTTGCTTTTAGCAATCTGTCTATGGATTTTTCTAGAACCTTTCAGAAAACTTCCTACTTTATGAAACATGTTTTGTGAACTTGATCAAAATTTACCTTGGTCACAACCTCTTCCTCGTGGTATAGTATCAATGTGTGCATTTTAACATGGTGATAACACTGACACTTGCGCATTCAAGTTGAAGAAAACCTTCCTGTGTTTTTGATAGTATTTTTTATTTTATTTTTTAATGGTGTTTTGCCTGCATGTATGTCTGTGTGAGGGTATAAGATCTAGGAATTATAGACAGTTGTGAGTTGCCATGTTGGTGCTGGGAACTGAACTTGGGTCATCTAGAAGAGCAGCCAGTGCTCTTTTAACCTCTGAGTCTTCTTTCCAGCCTCTCTTTTGATGATATTATTGTGTGCTTTTCATGTGAGTTCTATCTCTTATTGGGGACGTTATAGCTAGAAAAAGAAGGGTATCAGAGGATAATTAAAACTTATACTTTTCAGAGGTTGACTGGTAAAGTTGGATAGACTTGGCTTTGTAAAATGTAAGTGCTTGAACTTAATTCTGATGTGTGGTACTAACACATCTTGGCAAGTGGGGAGGAGAAAGAAGAATAAAAAGGTAGATGTTAGTGCTTGATTATGAATGAGCAGAACAAATTTATCCTCACACAGTATTATGACAAACTCTATTGGAAGGTTAAACTCAAATTATCTTCACAATTTAAAAGCAATTTTATTATTATTTATGGTTGTGTGTGTGGTGGGGAGCACTTGAGTGCTACAATACGATTATGGGGGCTAAAGGACAACATAGGCCCCAGGATTTGAGCTCAGGACATGAAGTCTGTGAACAAGCACGTTCTGCTGCTGCTGAACAGTCTCACCAAACTGGTCTCAAAATGCTCATTTGGGATTCATTTGGTTAAGGTTTCTTCTTTAAGAACTTTCATCCAGGTGCCACATTCTCCATTCCCCCATTTGAGGGGAAATATATATTCTTTTTAATATAGACTTTTCTTAACATAAAACATATTAAATGTTTGGCTATGTTCCAGCTTTCTAGGAAATAAAAATTGATTATAAAGCTATGATGATGAATCAAAAATAGTTAAAGTCACATTGTCATTGAGCTTCCCGCTGTTCTCAACAGATTCTAACTCTTGCAAAGGACAGCACACTTCCCCAGTGGCCATGTTGACCTCTGATAGAGTTCATTCATTCCCACCCTTGGGTGGGAGGCAGTTTGATCCTTCCTCTCACATTTACCCTGTCCTATCCATTATTTCTATCCCAAACTTAAAATATTGAAGGCATTTTGGGGGAGCGGGAGGATTTCAAGGGGCTCGTTTCCTGGAAGGTATAATCGAGATAAGATTCCCATCTCTGCTCAGGGCTTTGTATCCTTTGCCCTGACCAATAAAGAATTAAATAACCATGAAATCAGCGTGCCCTGTGGGTCTCCTACTGTGTTTCTGTTTATTGTTGTTTAGTAAGGCTGGGCAAAATGTCTGCTCCTGGGAAAGGCTTAGCACTGGCTTCTGTAGATTTTTTTCTTGAGCTTTTTGTAGTAGTCTAAAAAGAACATTCAGTATTATCAGCTCAAGAATGTATGAGTGAAATTATTGACTATTTGTCAAGTATAAAAGAGCCTCTGGGACATCCCTAGACAAGAGTGGGAAAATATAATACAGGGCTGCTTTATTTCTTGCTATATTTTCACACTTCCTATTTATAGAGTTAGAAAATGGGTTAAAACAATTAGGAAAAGTAATAATAAATTATTAAGAAGAAATTACTTTTCTTCTCTTCATTTTTTCTTTTATTTTTTTTTGGTTTAATTTTAAATTCAGCCTTCACTGAAAAAAACTTTCTTTACTTCCAATTAAAATCACCTTTTGATTTCTTTCTTTCTTTCTTTCTTTCTTTCTTTCTTCCTTTCTTTCTTTCTTTGTGTGTATGTGTCTGTATGGTTTCAGGATGAGAAAATATCTGTATCGCTAAGATGACTCCTCTGGATCATATCTTTCTTACCTGACAGAAAAGAAATGATGTGGATGAATAGAGCGTGGCCCACTTCCCTTCCACTTTCCCTGTGTGCAGCAGCTCCAAACAGATGAAGAAATAAAACCTGGGCAAATACAATAAAGAGGTCAGGTAAATCGGAGGAGGCCAGATGGCCTGTTGCTCAAACTAAGAACACGGAGTTCCTGGGGAGCCACCTGTTAACACGTGAGTCCTCACAGAGGTAACAGCGGAGACTGAGTGTGCTTTTAAAAAACACAGTTGAGGCTGGATGATCTGATGGTGTTCATCGTCGAATGGAATTATTTTCAACAGCTAATATATTGTTACTTGTTGGGGAGGAACTCTAGCACCAGGTGACTGAAAGAGCCGAGTAGGAGGCAACAGGAATCCCAACATAAAGCTGTAAATCCCATAGAGGACTTCGCATGCCCTCAGCTCTTCCACCTCTTCCCTTCCACCAGCTCTTCCGAAGGCTTTGATACCAAACCCTGCGTACCTAGCTGTAAATCCGCTCAAATGTGCTTCTTTCTTCTCCTTATATTGACATTAGCTTGTTTTTGCCAAGCTAATGTTTCGTTTGCATTTGCTATTGCATAAAACAGGAGCTGAGTGCAATCCGAGCGACCAGAGGCTCCTGTAGAATAAGACAGATTGAAAATCTATGGGCCAGAAACATTTCCAAACCAAATGATCTTAGAGGCTAGATTTTCAACTTGTTACCCAGACTCTTTGGATGAATCATGTAATTGGGAGTTCACAATATGTATCAAATATCAAATATCAGATAGAGGAGCACTCTGGTGGAATTCTCAATCATTTGATGTATTAGTGTCTAGTATTTTGGTTCAAAGACTTTTGGAGGAATTTAGGGGGAAAAACCCTGATATTTCTTTGTTGAAGAAGGCATGTATGCCTGCCACAGTCTATTACTATAGGTATACAATTTCAGAAAATTAATAGAGGCTTGAGAGCCCATTATGATCCATGATGAGGATTCCTGAATTCCTCTAATCCTCCTACATGTGAATGAATGGTGAAGACAAGTGCAAGGTCACTGCAACCTTGTAATTTAGTCAGTGCTGTGTATTCCAAGTCTAGCAATTTTTGATAGTGCCATGCAGTCTATGCAGAGCATTCTGGCCCAATAGCAGCAAAACCCACCATCCAAGTCATGATTTGAACTTCAAAAGGAGCCTTCACAGAAGTGACTGGTGACAAGGAAGTCATTGATTTAGGGTAAACTACACTCACTGACCTGTACCCTTAGAAGGAGAACTGGTGGAGGTAGGGTGTATCATGCTGGGGAAAGCTCCCACTCACAAGCAGAAAGACCCAAGTTTGGATTGCAGAACCCATTTGAAGCTGGGCATGGTGTCATTTGTGTCTACTCAGTGCTCCTGTGGAAAGAGAAGGGGTGGAGTTAGCAAATCTCTAAAATCTCACTTGCCAGCTACCCTTGAACACAGCAACAATCAACGTAAGACCCATCTCAAACAACACAGATGGTGATCATGAACACCAAAGGTGGTCTCCTAAACTCCATATATGTACTGTTGCACCCTCTTAGTCACACATTCACATACATACACAACACATATAATTTTAGAGAAAATACACTTGAAGACATATATGCACAAGGAAAAAGCAAAGTGATGGCTGCCACTGTCATGACCATGACATTTAGGTATCATAGTGAGGCAGCAGAGATTAGGGTGACAGTTCTTTAAGACAAGGAACATTGTCAGGATCTAGGGCAGAGGCAGAGCATGGATTGAACTCCCAAAAGTGCCAAATCCTACATATGTCTTGCAGCTTTCTGACCAGAATTTCTATTGCTCTAAAAACCTAGTTGGGTAGTGATGTCTTATTGGAGACCAGAGAAATAAACAGCATGATTTATTGCTATTTGCTTATATTTTATAACCGTTGTTTTAAGAGTTTCAGTACTGATCCCATCACTGGTCTGCTTGCTGTCTTTCCATTTTATTTGCAAACTAATGTACCTAAGAACTGGTGCTGGCCATGACAGTCCTGATGTGGAATTCCCCTCTGTATGCTGTCACCATTAATGAATAAAGAAACTGCTTTGGGCCTATAGCACAGAGCTAGGTGGGGAAAACTAAACTGAATCCTGGGAGAAAGAAAGGTGGAGTCAGAGAGAAGCCATGTAGCCCCACCAGAGACAGATGCCAAATCTTGCCAGTAAGCCACAACCACATGGCAATACACAGATTAATGGAAATGGGTTAAATAAAGATGTAAAAGCTAGCCAATAAGAAGTTAGAGCTAATGGGCCAAGCAGTTATTTAAATAATACAGTTTCTGTGTGATTATTTCATGTCTGAGCAGACAGGAACCAACAAGCAGCCTCTTTCAACACAGTGCCCTCTTTTTCCTCATATTTTCTTTAAGCATTGTCATGAATTATGTTGAGAAATGTTGTCAGAACTGCAACCATGCTCACATTGCTTTTCGAATAGATATGTGTTTCCCCCACACATCAGTAGGTGCTTTTGATTTTGTTTGGTAGAGATTAAAAAAAATCCAATGAAATCTTAAAAAGAAGTTCCACTTAAAGTTTCTAGTAAAATGGAAGTTTGGTTTATTCCTTTTTTTCTTTAAGATTTATTTATTTATTATGTATACAACATTCCTTCCATGTATGCTTGCATATCAGAAGAGGGTACCAGATCTCATTATAGATGGCTGTGAGCCACCATGTGGTTGCTGGGAATTGAACTCAGGACCTCTNNNGAATTGAACTCAGGACCTCTGGAAGAGCAGTCGGTGCTCTTAACCTCTGAGCCACCTCTCCAGCCCCTGCTTTATTCCTTTGAGATAATGCTGTTGACTTCCTACACTCTAAAGTGCTTTACGAAGATAACTGACTGTACTGGGGAAGATCTATCTGAAAAGAATTGCCTTGGAGACTCAACAATTGCTTGAGATATGTGAACTAGCTTGAATTAATCCTTGTAGGCAGAGGCTGCTTGTTCATTCCCAGATGCCCAGACCCAAAATAACCACATAGAAACTGTATTAATTGTAATATTGTTTGGTCAATACCTTAAGCATATTTCTAGCTAGCTCTTGCATATTAAATTAACCCATTTCTATTATTTTTATTTTACCATGAGGCTCGTGGTTACCGGTAAGGTTCCTGTGTATCTATTTCCTTTTGTGGCTACATGACATCTCCCTGACTCTGCTTACCTTCTGTCTATTCTCTGTTCAGATTTCCTGCCTGGCTTTACTCTGTTAAACCATTGACCCAAAACAGCTTCTTTATTAACGAACAGCAATAAAACATATTCACAGTATACATCACCTCCCATATTATCTCCCCTTTTCTGTCTGAATAAAAAGGCTTTGGACATCTAGAAGCCGAAGGAAGGAAATATAGCTATCCAGAAATAATCACCAAGTAAAGAGAAATCTAACTCATGATGCCGTGTCATCTACACAGTAAAATTTCATTTCCTAAACATGTATATATCTCTACTTTAAAATCAAAGCTGGCTTTGGAGTTGGACAATAGCTATACTTCTCTAAATCCAAGCATGTTGTTAAAAGTTTCAGAGTTTCTGTCTCATATCAGGAGCCATCTGATATGAGACAGAAAGAAGAAAGAATTTAGAAAAAAATTTACTTTTCTTCATACCTATTTTTGTCTCTATCATACCTTTCTTTGAATTTATGTCTATATAAATAATGTTTAAGTTTTCCACAATAAATTTTCCTTCAGTAATCTTTGAAGTTTCCAGGAAGAAGATGGGACCCCACAACGATTCTACCTAGTTGGTATGAAGTCATGATGCTGATAGTACTACTTTAAGATTGGTTTTGGGTACCAGCTGCTCAAAATGATTCCAACTTGGTTATCTGAAATGGTGCATCTTGTTACAATGTTCTGGCCAGAATTTCAAATAAGAACTATAGGAAAACCCTAATGAATATTCAGAGACTATTTGCAATTATACCAAACAGTAAACTTGAAGCTTAGCCATCATTTCAGTTTTACAGGATCCCATAAAAGAACATCACCCCCCTGACAACTGGAAGCAATTCTAGAAGACCATGTCCCCTTTCACAACAAAGTTTGCCCTCAGAGTTAGGGGTATCAATTAGGGGTTGATTATAACTGGTATAGGGTTGGGGGTTGGGGTGGAAATTATGAATACTCAGGGATCTCTTTTTTTTAAAAAAAGGGAAAGTTGATGGGATAATAGGTGGATCAGTGTGAGCTTCCACTAATAATAATAGTGAGTAATAGAGTGAATACTTATGAGCTATGATTTATAGATAAATTACATTGGTATAGATTCTTGTATATTGATACAAATTCAAATTATATTTGTTATATTGAAAATAATATTCTTTCTGTTTATAATATTTATACACATAAGCAAAGTTATTTTGTCATTGTATGCATGCATGCTTCTATCTCTAGTTAAGACATTTTGTATACTGATACAATTTTAGGATATATTTATCATATTGTTAATATGTAAAGATGGAAACTAGTTCTATGAATATGTATGTTACATTTTGAGGTCATTGTCCTCATTTGCTGTTCAATTGCTCAAAGATTGTTTAATATTCTAGTATGAAGTCTTAGTCTTTAAGCTATATAGGTATTAAGAATTATAGGTCAATACTCATCCATGTTTGTCACACTTATTGTTAGACTAATCAGGTTCTTTAGATACATAGAGATTGTATTCTGCACAGGTGGGTGATCTTCAACCACTTCAAAGAACTGTAGAATATGGCATTTAAATAACTTAGGTTCTGTTGGCATAAGCACTATTGCTCTTGGTAGTACCTATGTATTCCCAAGAGTATGTTGAGCACCAAAGACACTCCACATGGAGCTTGTTTTCTTTTTGGAAAAACTGGCCTTTAGGCAAAGAACTGCCCATGCATCAACCACTGACAAAATGCACAGTGTCCAGACAGGACAAGCAAGATACAAGCAAAAAGACTGCCAAGACAGGGTAAGATAGTTTTGAATTTTTCCCTGACTCTGAATATGGTCTGTCAGTTACTCTAGGCCTTAGCCAAAGTTGGTTCCTCCAACATTGCAAATGAGCCTTTTGGTTATTGGCCAGGTAGCCAACTGTTTCCATCATTTATTGCGAATTTTGAAAGTTGCTTGATTGTACTTCCTATTTACTTAAGTATTATTATTTCCATTCTCAGGTCTTCAGTTGGGTTGAAGATTAGATAGTCAAAGTTACTTTCCTCTCATGACTTGGCCAAGCCATTTCTAATACAAGACTAAGACTCCTTTCGCTAGAATAATTATTGACACATTTAGCATGTTTCTTACTTGATAATGTTTATGCTGGTTGTAGTTCTAATTTTTATATTTTATGTTTGCTCTCATTGTATATTGTTTTGTATTAGGCTTAGAACTTTCTTATTTAGACAAAAGGGGAAATGCTGTGGGAACTCGTTCAGCCAGTAGCCTTTAAGATACCAATCCACTTGGGCATAGTAAAACTTGTTCTCTCTCTCTCTCTCTCTCTCTCTCTCTCTCTCTCTCTCTCTCT
>LOEQ01006868.1:29406-53362 GCA_001685075.1 Bramus lutescens | reverse complement strand
GAGAGAGAGAGAGAGAGAGAGAGAGAGAGAGAGAAAGATTACCTGCTAGCACAGTGACCCAGTAACATCTTCTCTCCTCTCTTGAGGAAGTTGAAGATCAGAGAGTGTCTTGGCAGTTAATGAATAGTTTGTATACATTTTTTCCCTTAGTGTGCAATGCACACCCTGACAAAGACAAGTTTGCTGTCAGTTATGGTCATTCCGAACATCGTGGCAGTGACCTAAAGAGATGCAGTTCCCTTCAAAGAGGTCTTGTCCTTCCTAATCACATCTTTCTCTCACCTCCAGAGAAATATTTTCTCCAATCTTGTCTTGAAACTGGTACCTTCCCCATCTCTTGGTCTCAGGCTAAGATTACCTTCTGTAAGGAGACTTTTGGAATCAGCATTTTCAAGGAGACCTTCCATTCCTCCCACTGCCCAGTTACGCTTCATTGTGCTATCTTGTTGTGTTCCATCTGCAGCTTACTGCATTTACATCATTTCACTTCTGTGCTTTCACTTTCTTGTCAGCTGTGTATCTGCTCTAAGACTTCAGGAGGGTGAAGAACTCGAGAGCCATCATCAAGAACTTTAAATAAGCACCCTTAGCACTGTCTGTCACATACTATCTGTGTGCCATAATACAAGAGTCAACAAATCATGCTTTGTAAGGCCCTTCAAGCTCATAAATGTAGGGAAGACATTTTCAACCTGGCTTACTCTTACCCTATATATAAGCTTATAAAATTTTAACCTCTGGGTCGATGAGATGGTTCAGTGAGTAATGGTCCTTGCCCACAAGCCTGACAATGCAAATTTGATCCCCAGAGCCCACATAATGGAAGGAGATAACTGGCTCCAACGGTTTTCCTCTGGCCTCACCATACCCACTGTGGCACATATGCCCTCATGCACACACTCATGCATGTACACATGTATACATACTCCTAAATGAATAAACATAGTTTAATTTTTTGTCTTAACGTCTGCTTGTCCATTTCCTAAATCATACATGAAAATGTTAACATCTAGTGCTTTAGAATGTGGCAGGATTTTAAGGCAGAGCTTTTAATGAGAGGATTGAGGTGAAATGAGCTCATTAGGATGGAGTCTAGTCTAATAAAGTTACTTACGTTAGTCAGTTTTTTGCTACTGCAACCAAAGACCTGGGGTAATAAATTTAAAGAGAAGGTTTATTTCAGCTCACGGTTTCAGAAGTTGCAGTTCATGGTCAGGAAGCCTTTGCTACATTAGAATAGCATCGTGGCAGGGTGTATAAGATAGGGAAAGCTGATAAAGAGGACATGTCAGGGTTACATCATCGCTTCCCAAGGCTCACCCCTGGTGACCTAGTTCCTGTCACCAGATCCCAACTCTTAAGGAGTCTACCCTCTGTCAGTACCAACACAGTCTTGGCACCAAGCCTTTACAACATGGACCTTTGCAGGGAGGGCATTTCAGAACACTCAGATGTTTAAAAATAAAAATAGAAAACTGGACACAGAAATATTCAGAGAAAAGAGCATATGTAACACAGGACCAAGACACCTGAGACTTAAAGACTCTATCAGAAGATACGCTAACAAAGTCTGGGTCTTGGACTTAGAGCTTTCAATAATGTGGGGGAAAAAGTAAACCTACGACTTTTAAAACATTTTAAATTTATCATCATCATCATTGTTATTATTGGAGTGGGGGCATGCACACACGTGCTTGTATATGTGGGCATGCATGTATCATGGTGCCCATGTGGATGGAGGTCAGAGGACAACTCTCAAGAGTTGATTTCCTCTTCCATCTTTACTTGAGCTCAGGGATCAGGTTGCCAGGCTTGCACAACAAGCACTTACTCGCTGAGCCTTCTCAGTGGCCTGAATCTGGGTTTTTGAGCCACCCAGATCGTGATACTCTTTCAGAATACTGATGCATCCCTCCAAGTCATATTCCATCATTTCTAAAGCAAGGACAATGACAGTAACTATTACAAGATGAGGACTGAATGAGACCATATGATCAAAGTGTATGATAGTGTGAGCACATGAACCACTTTAAGATATTACCAGTTGTGACTTTCTTCCTAGAATCTAACTCTTTCATAGTTTAAAGTTAGGACATTCATAATCATGGCATGTTTCAAATAGAAAGCCTTTTGGAATTATCCACACCCACAAAATTTCAAAGTAATAGGCCTACTTTAACGTTCGATGATGTTGTATGAATTAATGATTACGAGTGCATTTGCAAAATGTAGCATATATACTGACCTCTATTTCTCCATAGGCAAGTCCCTTTAAGCTTTATAATATATTAAAACCTCGTCTAATGAAGAAGGGAATTTTACACTACAATAAAACAGAAGAAATACCGTATTACTTTACCTACGGTATGTATTTAACTGTGAACCAAACCACTCATCTCTGTGAAGAACACATTGCTAATTCCCTTCCGAATTAAGCTTTGGTCCTGTCTCACGTTCTTCCTCTCAAACTAGAATCCTAGTCCCGAGATGTTTTACAATAACTCTGTGCAAACAACAGCAAAGACGTGGGGGCAAACTCAGACCCCCTCTTCCTGGAAGAGCTTCCTGTTTCTCAAAGGTGTGCTCTGTCTGATGCCACACTGCCACCTCCAGAATTTACATCTCACGTTTCCTGTTGATAATGTCTGCAGGGCAGAAACAAACACATGTGCTCACACACACACACACACACACACACACACACACACGTCAGCAGAAGGAAACTTGGTGTTTAGAAAGGCTCCTTAATTTATGGAACACATGTGCAGTTATTATTAACTTTTATCTTTGCCATCATACAAGGATATTCCCATAGGGCAGTTTCTATCTGAGGATATAAACACCAAGGTATCCACTGTACTTTGTAGACACACCTCTAAATTTAACAGCTCTGTTTACTGCTTCCCAACTGTCTATCGACAAAAAGAATCTGGAGCTCCAGAGTCACATCACCTGCAGGAGAAGAAGCTGATTAGATGCAAACATGTGTCATGAAATCATCCTAATGTAGCTTCTTCTTAAGACGAGGGAGACCGGGCTGGAAACAGGAAACACACATTGCGGTTGTTGTTGCTGTTGTTTTGAAATTTTCTTGAAAATTGACAGTATAAACTAGGGTTTTTGTTGGTTTGCTTTTCAATTTTATGAGACAGGGTTTCTCTGTGCAGCCCTGGTTGTCCTGGCTTGCTCTGTGGACCAGACTGGCTTTGAACTCACAGAGATCTACCTGCCCATGCCTCTTGAGTGCTGGAATTAAAGCCATGTGCCACCACTGCCCGACTCACAGCATAAACTTTTATACAGCGCACACAGCCAAGTTGCTGTTTCCGTTCAGCTTGAGCTAAACTTAGATTGAATGCACTGAAGGAATGCAGGAAGCATAATTTTATATATCTATAACATTCCCTTATCTCATATGAAGGATTTTAGATATCCTGCAAAGGCTTAAACACAAATAGGGACATAACTCATTCTGAAGAGCAGGTGAAAAGGCTATTTTCACTTCCTTCTTTTGTATGGCTTGATATATTAATATCAGATTATTTAAATTACATTCTGTCATTTCCTTTGTTTGTATCTGTTTATTATACTAATTACTGTCATTACACTCTGTATAATAATATATTAATTTTAAGAATGCACTCTTGTACTGAAATATTTCAGAGTTGTTTACCACCTAATAAACAAATTAGACTTCTCTCTCTGCTACATGTTCTCAATTGTCACTACTTTCTAACTCCACGTCCCCATCCTGGCCTGTGATGACCTTCAAACCACAGAGTACTGACAATGTGCTCAGGATACTCATCTCTAGCCGCAGTGTGAAGAGAACCCAAGAGAAAGCAGAATAAGTTCAATTCTGAATCCTGAGTCTGGCCTTAATTGTAGAGAGGCGATTTTTGTCTTTTCTGCACTCGTCTTAAATTAATGAGACACGCGAGTCCTTAAACACGTTCCTTCTGCTATTGTTGAAGGGGGAACAATTGCTAAAATCTTATAAGAAAGTCAGTGTTGTTAAATTAGGAAGTTCACCTTACTCAGCCTTTAATCTTTGAGAACCATTTGTGCTATATCCAGGTTCCTCTTTCCAGAATGTTGAGGCCTACCTGAACTCTGTCCAATCTCATATGTTGGTTCTGTCCCTCAGCACATTTACCTGGTCAGTCCCAACCTTTGCTTTAAATTCAGCCACATTGCCCTTTTCTGCAAGGTCACACTCAGGGAAATCCTAGACCTGACAGAACTTTAGGGGAAGATAAGTGATGTCATTCTCTTTACGCCAACATCCTTATTTGGGTAGCAAGTGGGCCTCTTCATCAGAGCTGGATGGCCGAGGGCAAGCAGTTGCAATTCAATGCTTCTCTAGTGTACGTACTCATCCTCCGTACAATCCATTTGTGCATGCTCCGAGTTCTTTTTTCCATCAGTTAAAAAAAATACTTACAGGTTGGCATACCAAGAGGGCTTTATTGCAGTATTTTCATAGATATGTAAACATTATTCTTTACATATTCTGAGGAAGGCCTTGGAGAATCTGACCCATAGATAAGAGAAACAGACACAAACACAAACATAAACACACATACATGTAAAGGGAAGAAAGCATAGGATTTAGAGAAGCCCCTTCATGGAAAGCACACATTGTTATTGATAACTTTTATCTTTATCATCATGTGAGAATATTCCTACAGAGCAATTTTATCTCTGATATCTACTGGGCTTGTCTTGCCCCATTCTACTATCTTGCATAAAAGGCCCAGAAAGGACGCTGTCTCCTAGGTTCCAAGTAATATGAATATATACCCTCTCCTAGACTAAGCCTGTGTTCTGCCTGACCCTTTGTCCTGGGACAGTAACTCTGGGGGTAGCACTGGGTAAGATTTTGGGGGAATGCCTTAAGAATATGGATTCATTAGAGAACTGTTCGTTATGAACTTAAGGTCTAGAAGAGAAAGCAAGCACAGAATTACAAGGTTCCCACGGCACCCCTGCCAACACACCCTAGCTTGCTGATTCTTCCAGACCTCTGCTCAAATGCCTTGCTCATCAAATTCCCAGCCCTGGCTATTTTAGCATCGTTTATCACATTGCTCAGATGAAACTCTCGACCAGTGCCTGCATTCATTGTTTTTTTATTTACCCCTCTTATCCGTGAGTCATCCTTGTTGATTTGCTAGTTATTCACTGCTCTGTCCACTGTGATGGAAGTACTGCAAGAACAAAATGTTGCCTCTATCCCCAGAGCCTGGGACAGTGCCTGGAATACAGTGGACGAGCCCTTATAAATATTTATGAATGAGAATTCCTCAGAGATTAGCCAATATTACTTCAAAAAAGAAATCTAGTAGCTTAGACCACATTTTAAGAAAGCTGGGGAAATAAAAAATTAAATATTTAAAGCTATAATTTATTTTTATTCCACTTTCCTATGACATATATGAGAACCTGACCATAGCATATTTTACATTCAAGGCTGCATACTTAGGTTACCTTTGTTCATAATGTTCTGGGTGGTATATTTTCCATTCTGAGCTCCCAAAACATTGCATCACATCCCGCTTCGCAGCAATAGATGCAGCCTTTGAGAGGTATGTCAGCAAGCAGCAGGCATGGCAATAGGAGCAGGAAACCTTGAAACAGAGTGAGTTAGGACTTGGGTTAAGCTATGAAGTCTCAAAGCCCTCCTCCAGTGACGTAATTCCTCCAGCAAGGTCACGCTATGTCCCAAACACTAACAATTAGGAACCAAGTGTTCAAACATCTGAGTCTACTTGGAGACATTGCTCACTTCAAACCATTACAGCTGTATTTAGGATGCCAACTCTACCTAGTTAAGACTCTCCTTAACTATTCAGGGCAGGAAGAATTCATTTCTTAACTAGTAAGGGAATTTTTTAATCTCTTTAAAACTTAGTTTTTTTACTTTTCAACTAAGGAAAAAAAAACCACTTGAATATAATCAACTCTCTTTTTAGGAAAATACATGTATCTAAATATTGTGTGCGTCTGTTTTTATGGGTTTCACAGATAACCTGAAGTTAATTTAGAGTATTCTAGAGAATAAAACATCTACCTGCTTATTTTGTTACAAAGAGGTAACTGCTCTACTTCACAGTTTTCCTAAAAATAGGTGGTTAGTGGAAATATTCCTTAACCAGGATCTCTGATTCCTCATATTAAAAATAATTCTAACTTACTATTTTGTGAACGTGGCACTTTTATTTTTCTGTTTGAATTATCTTGGTTGTCCACTATAATGTCAAGGATTCAGTCTCTAGAATTCAGGCCCAGCAGATGTAGGAAAAGTCCAGTAATACACATTTTTAAAGCCTTAATCCTACCTTACTCTTAAGAAAATTTTTAGAGAACATTTCTAGACTAGGTTCCTGACTGCAGACAATATCTATTTGCCTTTTTAAAGGCATTTTGTGTTCTTCTCATTTACATTCACGGATAAGGCTCCCCTTTGAGTGTCACCATTTTGCACAGCTCGTGTGAAGGACTCCTTTCAATATCCAAGTAGTACATATTGTAGTTATATGTGTGATAGAGAAGTTATCTGATCCCAGTGTTCTCAAGAGAGCAAATGTTCAAAATGTATCCTTCCTTTTATGCACCAGGTTCTACGTATTTTATTTGTTGAGTCCTTTGGGAACATCCAAAGCACAACAGGAATTGAAAGTAATCAGAGAAAAATTAACAAAACAAAATGAACATTTACAAAAGCCAGGCAAAGGACTGGAAGTCTAGCCAGTGAAACCATTTGTTGCAGGGCAAACAGTTCAGCTGTTTCCATTGGCCCTTCTGCTTTATGGCAAAATAAAATACCAATGTATATGTAACTACTAACTTATTAGAAAGTTGAACATATGCATCGAGTATTTTCATATGTATCGAATATTTTCTTAGGAAAATCACCTGCATAATATACTCTAGAGAAAATTTCAAACTTTGTCAGTGTTGAATAATTTATTGTTGTTTCTCAAGAAGAAAGGGTCCATTCTTGCATTTTCTGTTTTTGAAATGTAGAAGGCGATGGTTGTCCCCGACCACGAAGAGTGCGCAAGGGGGGGCAAGATAATTACACTGTGTTCTTCCAAATTTCTTCAGGCTCCTACTGAAGGAGAAAGAGCGAGCAGCTGCTGAGAGGCAGGGATGATGGCAGGCACCTGAATCTGGAGGTGAGGCATTCAAAACCAACCTTTGCTACATAATGAATTTTAGATCAGTTTAGGATGTATAGTGAAATTCTGTCTCAAAACAAACTAAATAAAAGCTACAAACTGCTTTCAACTACTCTACATAAAAAAAAAGAGAGTTGTCAGTAACTCTAAAGTTTTGTACCATTGGACAACTAAAGAAGCTCTGGACCTAACAAAAGGGGGGAAAACTTCACCAAGTACAAAACAGGGAAACAGAACTCCAGGGCCTTGCAGGCAAAGCAGCCATTGGTGTTTTATAAGCAACGTTTAAGGCCCCAACTGGTTCTAATTGCTCAGTAACCATCTGCAGTTAATGACAAACTCTGGCTGAGCTTGGGCAGGCTCAAGGAGGGTAGCCTTAGAGTCATTCCAGGCACTTGAAAGACTTTCTCCGAGAGAAACAATATAAACTCCAGGGATAAGTGTGGGGTAATTTTTGTTATTTAAAAAAGGGGGGTACACCAGGGCCTTCATGGGGGACATGTCTAGCTAGGGTGCCATTAGAAATATTTAAATGAGCCCTACTCCAGGAGTCATCCTCTTCTTAACAGAGACCTCTTATCTAAACGGGGTTCTGTTTACTTTGCTTCTTTTCCTTTCGCAAAAAACAGGTCAGTGGACAGACACACTGACGAGTTTGAGAAAGTGAACAGTGTTTGAATTTGCACCCCCCAGGGGCCCTCCCAAATTCAATGCCCAGAACCACTGCAGGAGCAATCCCGTTCAGGTAGAGATTAAAAGTTCAAGCAGGCCACACAAAAAAAGTAAATACATATAAAACACCAGAAGATTACTCTCGTACTTGGGTTGAATTACTTCCCTTTGGCACAAGGAATGCTTCCCTGTGATGTTCAGTTCGGCTACATCAGGGAGCTGTGGCTGTAAGCACACCCGCTGAGAGAAAGGTACTGGATGGTTCAAAAGGAACACAGAGTTATTAATGAGGGTTTTCTTTCAGGTTTGGGGCCTACTTCCTGCCTCGATGTCCCTGTGTTTTCGTGTTTCTCCATGTAGTATTGAGGTATGTTACTTAATAACCTATAAACTGAAGCTCTAGAGAAACAATTTGCAATTGTCTCAACAAAATCAGTAAAATTAAAAAAAAAAGACATTCAATACATTCTTCATGGAAATAGAAAAGAAAATCCTAAAATTCATGTGAAAGCAGACAAGATCCCAAATGGTCACAATACTCCTGAGACTGAAGAGCAGCGCTGGAGGGATGGATCAAGATAGATTACTGAGCCTTAGCCAAAGGACAAGGCGCTGGAACCAAAGCAGACACAAGAGAAGACCAAAGCATTACTCCACATAACTGCAGCTACCTGATATTTCACAGAATGGCCAAAACTACACCAGAGAAAACAGGGTCTTCAACAAACAATACTGTGCAAACTGGATATCCACACACAGACAGACGAAATTAGACCTGTGCTTATCACTCTACGGAAAAAAAGAACTCCAACTGGATCAAAGACCTCAGTGTGAAAGCTGCAGCCAAGAGAAGAACACACAGGAAGTTCCCGACAAGACGCGAACTTAGGAAAGGAGTTGCTGAACAGGACTCCATTTGCTCAGGAATTAAGATGGGTTGTTAGTCTGAACAGAGAGTTTTCAATAGAAGAAATAAAAATGGTTAAGATTGCAGAAGAGGAGGCAGAAAGGTTGAAAGAGCCACAGAATCGGAAAGTCTCCTAGGAGACTGGGCTCCCAGATAAGGCTGCCTATGTAAGACCTGAACAGTGACAATGGCAGAAGGGATGCTACAAGATCTGAGTAGGAGCAATATCTACAGGCATGTTAACATGGAGGGGAGAAAATTCCACAGGGTTTCACCCATAGACAAAGAACTATTAAAAAAAAAAAGAAACTACAAAGAACTGCCAAAATAGGGAGAATAAGCCTCTCTCAGGGATGCGCCCTCTGATTGGTTAGCTATACAAAGTGTTCTGCCCTGGAATCATATATACACAAATGACAAAAATGGACTCTGTGGGCTGTATTTATATATTTGGACACCTATGTCTATCTATGTATGCATGTATGTTTGTATGTATGTGTATATGTATGTATCATCTATGTAATCATAATAATCAAAGAAAAAGAGGCCATCAATTTGAGATGGGGGCATGGGAAGGATTGGGGAAAGGACAAAGAAAGGGGATTGATGAAATTATTTTTTAATTAACAAATCTATTAAAAAATAAAATATAAAATGGAAAAGAGAAATATGGCCAGAATCAGGTAAGGAGTAAGCACAGACAATATGTAAGGGTAAAACTGAATTTCACCATTAACATCCCTAGTAAAACCAGAGTGTGCTTCAGCTTCAATTTTCCCTCCACAGAGGCTTACTTTCACCTCTTTGCTATGCCGTGACATCATGATCTCATTCTAGGTAAAGACCATCAGAACTGATTTAACTTTGGACTGGATATCTTTGATATAGTTTTGTATGTGATACAATAAACCCGTTGTTCGGTAACCTGGAGCTTCTGTTCTCTCAGACTGTAAAAACAAAGGGAAAGCACATTCAAGTAGCAGAGCCCAGGAGACCTGGTGGATATCGAGAACCACATAACGTATCACACTCATTTTCTTTCTTTCTGAATCTGTGGGTGTCACCTTCATTTCAGGTCTGACATGCTTCTTTGGAAAGTTCAGGCTCTAATCGACTCACAGAGGAATTCCCTGACAAATAATGATCTTCTATTGCAAGGCCTTCTAATCCATCACATTCCTGGGGAACCCTGCCTATGACAATGAATTCAAAGAGGATGAGGAGAGGAACTGGAAAGTTGCCCTCTGATTCATGACTCTACTCTAGCTGTACTTAGGATAATGGACCCAGGCTGGGTCCCCCTTGGGAAAATGTGTGTTTGGGGAAGGAAGATGCCTGGAGAGCATAGAGAGGTTTCCTGTGCTGCCATGAGCAATTTATGACTTAGTGAGTGTATTTATAGGCACATTATAAGCCCTTTATCATTTCAGAAATCAATGGAGCAATTTCCAGAGGAAGTCAGTGATTTGTGGCTATCAGTTGACAGTGATTATTTATCAGAAGGAGAAAAGAATTCCTCCATTGGAGGAAACTGGCAACTGAGTAGCTTAACAAGAAGAAATCCCTAACCCATGAAGATTGACTACAAGGTTTGGTGAAAGCAGATGCTGCTAACAGCAAAAGGGCATAGTAAGGCTAGAGGGTAAACATCTGTAAAGCTATTAGAACTCTTATTTTCTGATCATGCCAAGGACTCATGGCTACCCTGCTAGATGCTAGCTAAGTACTCTACATTGCCTTTTCCCCTTCAATCCTGACACCACACAGGGGGTAGGTATCAGAGCTCTGAGAGATGTGGTCACTAATCATCAAAGATATATATGTGTGTGTGTGTGTGTGTGTGTGTGTGTACATATGTATACATACATATATATATATAAATACATACACATATATTGTCTTGCACAAGACAGAAAGTACTAAAAAGGAACAAATTGGATAATGTGCTTAAATCTACATCACTCTAAAACTATATTTTTGTCCTTCCTCTTTTATTACCACCACGAGACCCAAGTTATCTGATAATGTCTGAAACACATGTGTTTGGTCTTACAAATTCTTTTCACTCTGCACACCAGTCTACATTAGTATATATATGTATTCCATTTACTTGTTCATCCCTTTGGCAGATACTGATCTGTTGCTCACCTGTATAAAGCTCTTACTGAGCACATGGACATATGAGTTAAAACCACGAGCCTCTTGTCTCGGTGTGTTTAGCAGGGAGACAAAGCAAAAAGCATTTATATTGCAACATGTGCAACGATAAAACGATGTGGGAGATCGTGAGAGCAGCACAGTGGCAAAGACCCTCTAGACACAGCACTGGAGACCATCACCACACTTGTCCAACTACCAGTACTGTTCCAAAGCGACTCAAATTGCAGATAACAGACAGGGAGTCGAGATTGTTTGGTGTTAGGAAAACTTCCGTCTAGGTATCTCTGTAGAACACACAGGAAAGGGTGTATTTCTAGACAAGGGAATTCTTCTCCCAAATGAAGGACCTCTTGGAAACTGTTCTGAATTTAGAAATCGGCTTCAAACTTTAGTGATTACAAAGTTGGGGAGTTAAGGTGGAGCGGAAGCCTGGAGTAGCTACACGTGCCACATTCTCTTCTTTCAGTTGCCTTGGCAATTCTGGAGTTGGATGCGAAAAGACTTGCGTACTATAATCTTTTATTGTTTTCCCATGATTATTGTTTGCACACAATAGACCATGTTTCTTTGGTTGGTAACATGTGAGTTTCTTTTCGAAATTAAAGTTTTCAATAGAATGAAAGTAGGGTTCTTTGAAAACCCATACTGAACCGTTTCTATACCAACTACATTCTAGTGTCTGTTCCTGACTGAAACAGAAACATGGCTTACAAATATAAATAATTGGAAAATGAGAAGGATCAAGTTCAAGTTATAGGCAGCATAGCATTCTGGGAAGCACACTGTAATGAATGTTAGAGTTCATCAAAACGTGACTGAAACAACTTTTATAATTTACATCATGCCCTCTATGTTAGTTTGTTTCCTATCGTTGTGGTAAACACCACAACTCAAGGCAGTTTGGGGAAGGAAAGGTTTAATTTGGCTTACACTTCAATGTCACAGTCTGTCACAGAGGGAAGTCGAGCAGGAACTCACACCAGAACATGGCAGCCGGAACTAAGTAGAGACCACGAAAATATACTGCTTACTAGATTGCTCAGGCTGTTTTCTTACACAACCCAATATCACTTTCCCAGGAGCAGCACCGCACACAGTGGGTTGGACACACACACACTAACCATTAGCCAACATCATGCCTTCACAGACACTTCCACAGGCCAATCTAGTGGAAGCAATTTCTAAAGCAATGCATCCTCTTCCCTTTAGCTGTGTCAGCTTGACAAAACTGACTAGCACAGCTATCATATGGAATTAACCAAGTGAGTTTTACTTTCTTGTCTTCTAGTTGAGGAACTAGTTTTTTAAGTGGCCATAACCTCTCAGGAACCTATCAAGATACTATAGAAAATTCCGAACCAAGCTTTTTCTAAGTCAAAATTCATCACTTAAATTGTCAATATAAATTAAGGAAGCACCTTAAAGTAAAAATAACTTCTTGTCATGATAATTAAGCTCTTAGGGAAGCAATTGAAGTTATGTTTGATTTAACTATTTCATTTATTTATTAGAATCATGCAATTATACTAGATGCAAAAAAAGAATTCCTCAGTGAAATATATCGCAACTCTTTTTTAATCTATATGAATAGCATGAATATAGTCTGAGATAAAAATTGTGAAATGAGCATTGCCCTCCATTTTCAGATGTTTGAGCATCTTGAAGGATAAAAGAACATAAATGATGACAAAGTAGTTATGTGGGGTCCTTTCTTTGTACATCTGTGCATGTGATGAATGTCCATGATTACAGGTATGTGGACACCAAAATGGGCATTCATGCATATGCATATTTGTGCATGTAGAGGCCAGACGTCTACACTGTGTGTTCTCCATTGGTTTCTACCTTATTTTTTGAAATAGGGTCTCTCCTTGGATCTGGAGTTCATTTACTGCCTACATTGACTAGTCAATGAGCTGCAGGATCCAGTTATTTCCATTCCCTGGTGCTAGGATTGGACACTTGCCATTGTACCCTACATGAGTTTAGTATCTGAGTTCAGGTCCTCAGGCTTGTGCGTGCAATGACCTTTGCTAACTGAGCCATACTCAGTTTACAACCCTACTTGTTTACTTGAAATATACTTTATTCCACAAATTCCTTTAGACTCGCTTGATCTTGGGGCTGATTTGGCTGTATTAAAGTTTCTAAAATGTCCTCAGAAATCACACAGCAGATGCAGGCAATATTGACACTTGCTGTGAAGACCTAGCTTGTAATTAAACTCCTGGATAGGAGGTTCTATAATCAAACTCTTGACAGAGGTAGACAGGTGAAGTTGACAATCTATTCTTTGCAGGAATGAGCTGAGCTGTGGATTCAAAATTTTAATTGCTTAGAGAGGCTGATGCTCAATCGACTGGAATGTCTGTCAATCAAAGTCTAGAAAAATGACCTTTTGTGTTTCAGGCTGTAGACATAGATGGTCCATGCATGGGCATCCGCTAACCTCTATTCGTGTCTTCTTTTGCCCTGGGTCCCACAGCCAGCCTGAGCTCTCATTACAGTATTTGCCCTTTCTTGTTCCCCAGAAGCACAGAGTTCTTTGAACATCTATTTCTTTCTATGCCTTTTAAAGTTCTTTCCTCCCTCCCCCAGTGCAATTTCTACCTGTACTGATGTTCCTTTGTAGAGTTCAGACATGTCCATCAACTCATCACTCAGAATCCTGATGTGACTTAAAGTACATTCCTTGAGGTGGAAAATAATTTTTGTGAAAGTGTTCTTCATTATTTTCAGTTTCACAGTTCTGAATTCTCTCCTTGACTTTTAAAAATTGCACGTTTCCCTAATTCTTTAAAGTTACAAGCACAAGAAATCAGCACTGAGTGCTTTTCATGTATCCATCTATAAAACATCTGGACAAATATGCATAATATTTTTTTAAAAAAATCATTGTGACTTATTTCCCTTTGACCTTTAAACCTGCCTTAGCTCTCCTCTAAAGTTTACTTTCTTAGGAGGAAGGTTCTACAGGGGTAGGAAGCATATGGATAAACTCAATGAAATGCTAAGGCTGCTATTCAGTCCGGAAGTGACATCACTTCCTTCATATGACTTACAAAGCTTTGGTCTAAAGAGTCATTGTGCTACTGTGAGATGTATTGTTTCACAAGTGGTTTCATTTTCCTGGGTAGGTGCTCCATGTCTGTTAGAAAGTCCTGCCAAGGAGAAGAGCAAGGCATGAGCTCATTTATTTTCATTACAGGCCTGTGCTGTTGGAGGCTATTTGTTACCAGCATGTGGATAATAAGGAGTAAGCAACTGATTTTCTGCCTTGTAATGAAAACCACCAGACATAGTTCTTAGAAGAAGAAACATCAAAAACTGATCCTAGGTCCTCTTTAGAGGATATGAAGGGCGAATGAAAATGTTTTATTTTAATACAGAAAAGAATCCATTCCTGGTTATATTGCAGAATTACACCAAGATTACAGGAATTTCCTTGGCAAAGGCCTTTTGAGTAGAACATGCAAGACTCTTATTTCAAATACACATGCATATATACATATATGTTTATGAGGCAATTTTCCAAAAATGCATTTGAACTCTTCTTTCAAGAAGTAGTTCTGGAGTTTTACTGTTTATTGTTAGAAAACTTCCCCAGTAACATAGTCCTTGCATTTCTCAGTAATGTCGTCACATTTAACACCTCTGCTTTCTTTATAGCTTCACTTCACTGTTAACCATAAACTGTCACTAAATGCCCTTTTCTTAACCCTGAAAGGCCTGTGGTGGTGGATGATGCATATGTTTCCTGACATAGCCATGAAGTTAGCATCTGTCTGAACCTACATAGGTGACACCTGGTGAAAGTGCTCAAATCCTTAAAATAATTGGTAGCCATTTCCAGAAAGAAATATGGGAGAAAGGAAGAAAAAAAGATGAACCAACCAAAACCAAATGCTTAGTAGATGGGGATGATCTTGCACCATCCAGGAAGCAGCTGAGACATTCCATCAAAGAAGTTCTGGTCCTCTTTTCCCTAGGTGACTGACAACCCTACGTGGTGTCCCCTGATGTTATTGTTGGCAGGGGTATGTCATAGCCGGCAATTCACACTACAGCCTGCAGGGACAGGTGAAATTCCTGCAGATGGTAAGCTCCATTCATCTAAAGCAGCAGACCCTTGGAGGTCACATATCAGATATTCTTCCTATGAGATATTTATATTACAATTCATAATGGTAGCAAAACTACAGTTATCAAGTAGCAATAAATTCATTTTATGGTTCGGGGCCACCACAACATAAGGAACTGTATTGAAGGGTTGCAGCATTAGGCAGGTTGAGAACCGCTGGTTGAAACTGGCTGAACTGCCAGGGGAGAAGCCTGTGTCCCATTCAGACAGCTCAGGATACAGTGGTGGTGCAGGATATTTTACAGCGCAACCGCAGCAGCCCTTCNATATTTATTATTAAATTATATATATATTATATATTATAAAATATATATTAGATATATTATAAAATATATCTAATCTATTGTGCAAATTTGTTTTCCACGTTTTTGCCATCTCAAAAGACCAGGCTGAAACAAGAAAAAGAAAAAAGAAAAAAAAAACAGCTTGGTAAATCGAGCTCAGCAAAATTCCGCAGAATTGTACTTGTTGAACTAAAGTATCTTCGAAGATCTCATTTTCACTCACAGAAGCACAGCATGCAACTGGCCTTCTTCTACCTTTGCTATATTTTACCCTTGTTTTCTCATAGGATGCTCTCACAGGCAGAGTGGAAGCTAAATCAGGCTCCGCTAGGGCTTCCTCATCCTGGACGGTTCTTTGAGAACACTGTTTTCATAAATAGCCCGCGAGGCAATGGGCTTCTGAGATCACTGGACTTCACACAATTGTTCTCCCGGGGACTACGTGAAAGACAGTGGCTGGCTGAGGCCTGCAGTTCCTGGAAGCTAGGTTTCTCAGCATTCAAGGGCTATCTCTTCTGAAACAAAGCACGAGGCTGTGTGAGGGTGACCTTGGCCATTGTTCTTGGCTGCTGGGACTTCAGAAAGTGGAGGTTGCTCCTGGACGGGATCGGAGCAACTTGGAAACCGATATCACCATGGTCTCAGAATGCCCATAGAAAAAGCAAGTGCCTATCTGGAATGAGATAACTGCTTTATAAATACTCGGCTACTAAAAAGGGGCTGCAAAGTAAAGCATTATCTCAATAAGTTTCCCTCCTACTTCCTTCAGACCCTAAAGGATGAATCCTACCCAGCCTCACCAGACGTAGGCAAAATGGGGCACTGAGCAGTTGTTATTCAATGTCAGGAGTATATTTTATAGACGTGAAGAGCAAGTGAATAAGAGCAGGCTGTGTTGCCTGGCTGCTGTATGGGGAAGTGTGAGAAGGTAATAGGAGGTGAATTAAAAATTTGATAACTGAGACTAGAGAGATCACTCGGTGGTTAGGCAGGCTCTCTGGTTTTGTGGAGGACCAGACTTCCATTCTAAGCATCCACCTGAGCTGGCTCTGAACTCCAGTTTCAGAGGATCCGACACACTCTTCTTGACTCTGTGGGCACACACACAGCATACATACAGACACACAAACAAATCTTTTAAAAAAAATTTGACAATTTGTTGACAAAAATGCTTTGTATCGTCATATAAATGTGGGTAGTGTCAACACAAAACATCCACAACTGTCATCTCAGAAGGGACTTGAAGCAATTTATTCTGGGGCCAGCTAAGAGCGACTATGGCCTAGGAAGAGAGATTTAAGTTAGCCCGATTTCCGTGTTCCAACGAGGTAGAAATAGAACAAAGAAGTCTGGAAATGGAGCCGGTTCAAATACATTGGTGGAAATGCTGGCTAGAGGGGTTATAGCGGGGCAGCTGAGTCTTTAGATGCTGCTGATGACTCTCAGCTTCTGGGTTAGTGGAGCTAATGACCTGTGAAGTTCCTACTGTTTCTTTCACCTGGGAGTAACGAAGAAGGTTGAAGTCACAGAGGTGGCAAAGGATTGGCTAATAAGGGGTTGGAAATAGCTCAAGGTGAGTTCTAATTGGCGCTAGCCCTGCCGCATTCCACCCTGTCCACAATCTTTGAAGTTCCAACCAGTCAGGCAGCCTTGAGGAAGAGCCAGGAGAAGCCGTGGCTTCTTTCCAGGAACTTCCCTTCACAGTTGACTCGGTACAGAAGCAGCTGAGGAGGGGCAGAGGTCTTTCCCTTTCTTCTTAGAGACCTACATTGTTTACATACATGCAAATTGCTGGCGCTAATTTCCTGTGACTCTGTTTCTACCAAAGTAATAAAATGCATAAACATAGAAGCAAAACAAACTATTTTATCATTTTTCTCCAGGGCCCTGTGATTTACGGTTATCCACAGGCCTTGGGGCTTCTGGAAAGGACTCTCCATGAGCTGGGAAGACAGGTGAAAGACAGCAGCGTGAATAAGCAAGTTACACTTAAACTATGTTCAAATTTATCTTGAGCCCATCTTTTTGGGGGAAAGCATGTGGACTTTGTAGACTGTTAAGAACTTAAGCAATTACTGTTAAATATTTCAACTTAAAATGTGATTTAAGTGCTCTGATCCCATGTTCAGACCTGGTATAAACCTTGACCACAGCGTTACTCCCCTCCGCATCCATGACTGTATTTCCCTCCTTCCTTTGTAGAAACAGCCATTCTGAATTACTCTAAATTTATTCCAGGTCAGACTCCTAAATTAGCATAGCAGTGTCCCAAGTGTACAAATCTTTAGCCAGTTTCTGATGAAGGTGGAGATGGTAATATGTCTTAGTTATGGGGATCATTGAACTTACCTTGAAAAACTAGAAAATGGTTGAAAATATGATATAATTCAGAATAATACCTTTTGGTTTGTTTTGAGACAGAGTCTCCCGTAGTTCAGGCTGACATTGAACTTGCTATGGAGCCACAGCAGGCCTGAAAACTGTTGACCTTCTTGTGTCCACCTCCCAAGTGCTAGGATTATAGGCATTACCACTAGCCCCAACTCAACTCTTAGCAATGTTTTTAAATATTCCTGCAAAGGGCTATTTCTCCAAAACAAAGAGGAAATTTACAGTGCCTATACAATTATTTAAATACTAGTCTAAATATGGAAAGACAAGTAACATTTCAAATTAAGAAGAAATAGTTACTCAGGACTGTAAATAGCCTGCCATGTTCATGTTCATATTACCTTTATTATAGTAACACAAAACCATTTTCTTTTTCTTATAGTTATTATTCCATGTTTCCCCTTGGATGGTATTACACACACACACACACACACACACACACACAACTGCAGAATAAGCACTTAATATGTTGAAGACCTCAAAACTACAATTCAATTAATTTAGATCAATACTATCTGACTAATTGACTGAATTGATTTGTGATTGGATTTCGCTGAAAGTGAGTGATGGGAAAGAACTCGCTGAGAAGCTTCTATGCTAAGTACCAAAGGATAGAAATGAAAACCATGAAATTCCTGAGGTCATTATTTCTTTCAAGTATAACTCTTATTGAGCTTGTGACACTTTGATGCACATACAATGTGCACCCTGATTATTGTAACACCCCCTCGGATGTCCCTTCCACCCTGCCTGCCCTCCCTCCCCGTAAGTCCCCTCCCTACACTCTCCAGTTTGTGTTTTGTTTTTGTTCTTTTGTTTATTGAGGCCCCTTGAGTTTAAGCAGGATTGTCTGCCTGACCATGGATTTGGAGCTATCCCTTGGAGCACAGTAGGCTGTGCAGGGGTACACAACTATAGAGGGCAATGGCTGCCTCCATCCTAGAATCTATTGGTTGAAGACAGTTGATCAGGTGGAGATCACTCCCCTCTATAGAAATAACTTTGGATAAGGTCCATTGCAGGCAGTCACAGCTGCATTGTCTATTCTGCACCCAAAAGACCGTGAGTGTTCCAAGCTTTCTCCTCTATTTTCTGACTTGTACATTTTTTTTCTATCCCCTTTCCTAAGATGTCCCTGGGGCCTCATAGGGGTGGAATAAATGCCATGTTTAGGTTGGAGCCCTCATGTATCACATATTCTCAGTACTTTAAGCACCGATGTGTCTCTTCATTCACCGCCCTTCATTGTAGAGAGGCCTCTCCAGTTAAGGCTTGAAGAAGCATTTGTCTATGGATATAGAAACAATTATCTAGAAAGCAGCTTGGTGCCATGATAATTTAACTAAGAAAAACAATCTTAAGTTCTTTCTTATAGCCCCAAAAGTTCAACCATGGGGTTTTGACCATTTCACAGTAGTTAGTATGTATTTCTTCCTGTGAAATGAGCCTCAAATCTAGTCAGAGAGAATTGGTTACCCCCATAACTGTCATGCCACTATTTATCCTGTGGCCCCATATTACCTGGAAGGCTGGTATTAAAGTTGGTAAGGTTCATGGCTGAGTAAAACTGTTAATGACTCTCATTCCCTAGCAGACTGTATTGAACCTTCTGGAGTTATGACAGCTAGCCAGCAGGGAAGATGCTTCCAGCTCCATTTAGCTATACCTTGCAATCAACATATATGGAGTCTTTATCAGTAAGAACTTGTCAGTTGTTTCTAGTGAGCAAGCAAGAAGCGAGGCAAATACCTGTATTATTTTGGGGCCCCTGAGGCCTCCCTGACCAACAACTGTAAGGAGGGATCTCACACCTCTTTTTTTGCTTTGTTTTGTTTTGGTTGTTTTGATCTTTTCTTTTTTCCTTAAAACCCTTAGATTTTGAGAACAGCATTGTACAGATTACAGAGTATCCCTTTCTAAGTCTCTCTCTTCTTAAAATTATATATATTTTATTGGTTTACAAAGTAGTAAGTTTCCATGTGGTTTTCCCCATGCATCCTTAGGCTTGGTTAATTCTCCCTCCCTTCTCCTCTTCTCCACCCCCCTCCTGAATTCTTGCTTAAGCTTTCCAGCATTACAAGTAGCCCTCTATTTTCATATCACCTGTGTTAAACTGTCTCCCCTCTCCTTTGGTTACTTTGCATAATTTTTCTCCATATTCATCCATTTACCTGTAAATTTCACTATGTCATTTTTCCTTACAGCTGAATAAAATGCCATTGTGTGTGTGTACCATAGTTTCCTTGTCCATTTATCAGTTGATGGGCATGTCAGCAGGTTCCCTCTCCTCGTCACTGTGACTACAGCAGCAATGAACATGTTTGAGCAAGTATCTCTGGAGTAGGATGTGGAGTCCTTTGGGTATATACCCAGGAGTGAGTTAAATGGTGGATTCTGGAGTTCCAGAATAAAGGTAAGAGAACCACCTATGAGGTGACCAGGCACTCAGTAGTCCTCAGACAGACAGTTTTGAATCCGGGTGAGGGTGCAAGAGGGGGAGGAGCTACCTGTGGTAGGAGCAGGCATTTGGCATAGGTCCTCAGGTGGCAAACTCATTACTCATTTCTAATTAAGCCAATAAATCTTGATATACACTTCGAAAACTAATTCAAAGATCTCTCCTCTTTGCATAATACGTAATAGCTGTGCTTCCGTTTGAAATTTAGTAACAGACATTAGAGACATCCTTAAGCCTGAGAGCTTCTGAGGCGGGGAAATTGGAGAAACATTTGAGAGAGATGGGACCTTGTCACTTAGCATTCTGAAGAGAGCAATTAACTCCTATGTGTATCTAGGCACCTGGCTGCAGGGATGGTGCATTGACTCCTAAGATATTCCTGTCATGTTCCTTAATCACAGACCTGACATTGCTCAGTTATGAAGTGGCCTAAAGTAAGGGGAATTTATTTTAAAATTCAGATGTTCTGTGCCACTGACAGTGTTAAAGCTCTCAGATTTCAGGCTTTCTTCCTCTGTGTTCATTTCTATCTGGCTCCTTCCTGATCACATAGAAAGAGTGGAAGACACACTGATTAAAATTCAGTTTTGCAAACTCAGCTGGAAAGGGGGCTCACAACTCCGAAAGATACCACTGATTACTCCGGGGTTGTGAAGATACTGGCCTAATTACACCATCACCCCATAAATTCTTTCTGTGCAATGTCTAAATTTGCCTAGGGTACTATGGTCAATGATTTTTTTTTTTAAGAAAACCTACTAAGACACTGTACATAACTTAAGCAATAGAAACTGATGTGATAAAGAAAATCAGCACTCACTTTGTCTTTGCTTTGATGCCCTTAAGGAAAAAAAAATTCATGAATCTAAATTAGTTTTCATTAAAATTTAGCACATTTCGGTGTGTCCGATGCCATGCAATCAGCAGTCCCCAGGATGACTTGAAATGTAATTCAAGGCCTGAGACTCAGCTTGGGGCTTTCTTTCAAATTCGCTGTAAACATCTCATTTAGGAGAAGTAAACAGAGGCATGAATGTTGGCTTTCCTTACTTTTCAATAGCCTTGAATGCTTTGGCCTGTGTTAAGGTACTTTAGAACGTACTGTACAGTTACTAGCTTTGCCGGAAGTCCTCAAACGGAAGTGAGAGAGTGCAAAGTTAAAGAAAACAAAAACAGAAAATAAAAGAAACAGCTGGTATCTGAGGGAGACCTAGCCATTCCAGATTTTTATGACCTGAGCATGAGGCAGAGGGAAAGAGACGCAAAAAACAATGCCTTGTTTATCTCCCTGGGCTTTAAATCCAATTGTAAGGTTCTCTACGGAGACCCAGAAATGGAGTGTCTTACTAGCCCCTTTCACCACCCTGGCTGGCTGAAAGCATTCCTCTGAGCTAGTGCAAGCCCTAGCTGTAACTGGAAGTCCCCCACCTCCACCCCCACTGCCCAAGGGGAACAGTGAAGAGCTCCTGTCCACTAGCCTGTGTGTAGACATATCTCAGGTGACTCTAGGGGATTAGGGTTGTTAAAGAAAAGCACAGCTCTGCTCTTACTTAGGGACGGCCTTATTCCGTTCTGACTGCCATCCTTCAACATAAGCCATTAGAGATACTTTAATTACAGCCTGGGTCTTAAAAAAAATCACATTTTGGTGTTTTTATTTGTTTTGGGCCCCTGGGTTAGCTTTCAACAAACTCTAAAAGAGACTTGCCCTCTGCAGCTCGATTTCTTTCAGGGGCCCTTTCCTTGACTAAAGCTGGCTCTCTCCTGTCTTTCAGGGTCTCAATGATGACCATTTATCGATCCTATGTATTTTTGCAGCTGTATTAAATATAAGTGATAATCAAATCAACCATGGTATGACACAAACCAGATGTTGAACCACTAGCATAGCCAAAACCATGTTTTAATCCATTATTTCTGTGTTGTAGATGTATCGTAAGACTCCTTGTTCTTATTTGTCTTTTCTAAGACCTTTTATTTTCTAAACTACCTAAGGGTTATGATATTTTATTTTATTACAATACATTTTGTGAAAGTCACTTAGAGAATGTACATTAATGTCCATTGCTTGTACTTTCAACTTGAATGAGTGTGTTAGTCTCTATCTGTTCCTCCTACACATTTAGATATAAGATAACCTCTTCAATGCTAAGGCCATATGTGATAGATGAGGGGAGTCTTGCGCTTATCGCTTTGGAGTTTGCAAACCTTAAACCAGAGATTACTGTTTAGTATAAGTTCATATTTTTTATTAAACAAGAATCTGGAAAAACTGTGATGTTGATATTGCAGCATAATTTGAGAAACAGTACATCAAAGAGCAGCCTATCCCATTAGACAAAGAAGAATGGACAGCTCAAGACCAGAGTGGACTGGAGATGTGGCTCGGTTGGTAGAGTGTTTGCCTACAATGCAAGAGGGCCCCAGTTTAGTCCTCAAGATGGCATAAACCTGGATGTAGTGACACACGTTCACAATCCTAGCACTTGGGATGCTGAAAAAGGAGAATCAGAAGACCAATGTCACCTTGAACAATACCAATTCAAAGTCATTCTGCCCTATATGATACCCTGTCTAAGAAAACTGAAAGCAAAAGTTGTCACAGCAGCAAAAGCAACCACAAGCTAAACCATCACTGAGCAGAAGATGGGGGAGGGTGAGGAAGGCAGGAGCTTTGCACAAAGGTTCAAAAGGAAAGCCCAAAGCACAAGAATGTGTGACCTCACGCTGTTTAGAGAATATCTTGGTACTCAGCATGGGCAGTCATGATTTCATGGTGGTTGTTTCCTGACGGTGGAAACGCAAACATCCCACTTTCTTCCGCTTAATGGAAATGCCCTCTAAATGATCTAGTTCAGTAAGCACACGACTAATGGGAAGCCTGCTGTAACCCCAGTGCAAATGATCTGATTTAATAGTTGTCCTAAAATGCACAGGCATTTTCAACTCATACATAAATAATAACATTTTTAAACTGACATATATTCACTGTCAATGGTAGCAGGTTTTCTAAGTACATTTTCACGCAATTATTTACTCTACTGGGAGCGTGTCTCCCATTCCTCCTTACCTGCCATCTCTTTCTGCTCCCCATTTCATTCGCATTGTTTGACCCCTCGACACTTGTTTCCCCTTCTACTTTCCTGTCACAGATACCAGCATGATTCTAATTACATGCTCATTTTTTATATACTCGTATCAGATGAACATATTTAGAACAAGTCATTTGCTCTAAATCTGATCATGTTTCTGGACCCTTGGAAGGTTGTTCATTCTATCCTGTTATAATCTTGTCTTCCCACCCTTCCACAGATATGACAAAATGAGGTGGATTAGACACGAATGTCTGCTACTTGACTGACTTGAAGGACAGTTTTACCATCTACTAGACTTTATCCAAGAGATTCTACTGCTCTGGATACCAATAACCCTTCTACAAACTGGGCTAATTCTTTCTGTAGGGATGTAGAAGTAATCAAATAAGTTTATATATGTAAAATTCTCTTTATGGTTGAGTTTTATTGCCATTTAAATTTTCTTTAATGTCTTTTCCAACTCAACAACTAAGCAAACTCCTTCTTTATTACTTTTATGCAGTATAGCATCATTAGTTGGTATTAAAATCTCAAATATAATATCTCATAAGCTAAAAAAAATTAAGTGAATTGTAGGCTCAATGTCCTTTATTTATAGCTAGAATCTACTTATGAGTGAGTACATACCATATTTATCTTTTTGGGTCTGGGTTATCTCACTCAG
>LOEQ01006868.1:15864-28133 GCA_001685075.1 Bramus lutescens | reverse complement strand
GGGGAGGGAAATGGGAGGAAGGGAGGAGGTGGAAATTTTTAATAAAAAATAAAATAAAATAAGTGATTATTTATGAATTTTATATAAAAATTTATTTCTCTTTGCCTTTAAAAATCACAGATACAACATTTATTCATTCCATAAATACTGCTAAATGCCTCTAATAGAATTCTGTGGTTTATAATTTGGAGATAGGGTTTCGCTTTATACCAAAGTGAGCCTCAAACTCCTGGTCCTCATGCCTCAGCTTCCCAAATGTTGAGGTTCCAGATACACTATCTGGATTCTCCATTTCTTTTTTTTTCTTCTTCTTCTTTTTGGTTTGAGACAGAGTTTCTCTGTGGTTTTTGAGCCTGTCCTGGAACTAGCCCTTGTAGACCAGGCTGACCTCCAACTCACAGGGATCTGCTTGCCTCTGCCTCCTGAGTGCTGGGATTACCAATCAGCCTGGATTCTCCATTTCTAAAAAAAAAAAAAGCATTAGTTCCACATTGGAATTGTCAGGGGAGCTTTTAAAAATTCCGGTGCTTAGAATATACCTATCGGCATTCCTCATGACAAAGCCTGTGTAATACTAGTATTTGCTGAAAGTTCCCAGGAGATTCCATTTCAGGAGTGATGTACTTGAGAAAATGCCATCCGCGAGTCTCTGGCAGAGAAATAGAGTGACATATACCATGCCCTTGGGAAAGTGTCCAAAGTTCTGCAGTAATGCAGAGATGCTCCACAGGAGGAAGAGCCAACGACTGGCTATCGTGGTCTCTGAGAAGCAGGATGGAAAATCGAGAAGTGGTACTTCCTGGCAAATATGTATAATAGCTCAGAAGACAAATGACTCGTTTAGGGAAACTGGAATTAGGAGCAGGCTCCAGTATTGGTGAGGAAGATCATTTGTCCCTCCCTCTCAAAGCATTGCAGAATCTAGCATGTAAAAATAAATGCCTACCTACTAATATTTGTGTACAAAAGCTGGGGCTAATACTATGACTCATAATAGATGCCTAGTGTGATAAAGATCCTGAGTTCAAACTGTCCCTCCAAATCACAAAATAAGTCAGGTAAAAATAAATCATGATAAGGGGACAAGCTCAATTTGGATTAGAAACAAATCTGACTCCTCAGACTTCTCAAATTCTATGTGACAAGAACCTGAATTGATGCAACCACCACAGGGAAGCTCATTTTCTTGTGGAAGCAAAGTGCCCATCTCTAAGAGGCCAGTTCAAAATCCAGGGAGAATATGTTGGCTTTCAAGGGTGTGGAAGGTTATTCCTTCTCTCAATCATCCAAAGTAGGACCTTAGGAATCTTCCTGGAGGTGGCTTTTTCTTTGATTTATATGAATATTTATTACCTATTGTAGATAAATAAATCATGAGTTTCTGTCCATTCTAATTCACCAGCATCATTTTAATATATCTAATTAATGTAATCCTCATGTAATTGCCCTAATTGAAATTTATATAATCTCTCATGTTAATTACTACATCAAACTCCGAGCTGGCTTGTTTTCTCAAGTATGTCTGAACATGGCCTGTATTTTTCTGTCTCCTGTCTTTGCATGTTACTTACAAATCTAGTTTACAATGTTTCCTCAGAAACCCCAGTTATTCTAAGACTCAGGAGCAAGTCCAGTTGGTTCGCGGTTCTTCTGCCTGTAGAAAGGAGCATGTCTTTCCTCTTCTTTAATTAGCTCTTCACTCATTCACTTTAATCATTATATCTTCTACAGAGTTCAGCTACTTGCTGTTTACTGCTGAATCTTCTAGAATCATAGGTCAACATCACGCCTCTGCTTCTCCCACCCTCTTCAAGTGTCTGCTGATAACCTGGATCCCTCAAGGCCTAGCTGCCTATACAAAAGTAGGTGTCATAACTTGTTCTAGGGTCAGGAAGACATGTGACTATTCTCCTGTAGTACTTGCTTGACTAAACTAAGAAGTCTAATCCCAAATTAATCTCCCTCTTATTCTTTGTAATCAACAAGTAGAAGCCCCTCCCTCCCAGTACTCAGAGAGAGAAGAGAGGAAAGCATTAAGCAAGGAGACAGGCTGATTCGTCACACCACTGAGCAGGAAGCCTGAGACAGCAGTTAATGTGGCTGTTGGGATACAAGGAATTCAACACGGGATCCACAGACAGTCAAGAGGTGGGTGGTGAGTCCTAGCTGGTGACCACACTGAGACCTTTAATATTCCACTTGCCCTAATTGGTTCTTGCTTTGCTGTAAAGGGGAGCATGGTAGTTAAAGAAGATCTAGTTCTACCAACCTGGCATAAGGATTGGAACAGGTTCATTTCTTTATAAAATCCTTTCTTTCTAGGAGTAGACAAAGTTATCACATGGTGCCAGTAGATACAAGGAACCCTAAGAAGGCTTGTGAAGGTGGAGTAAACTCTCATAGGTCCAACCTAAGCCATATTTTGGGGATGCAGAACTTAGACACCACACCCCACCATGTGCCTGTCCTGAGCAACATAGCGACACTCAAAAGCAGTCACCCCTTGTTTGAAAATCTTGAGCCTGTCTCCTAACCCAGTTTGTTGCATTTTACTCTCTACTGACTCTTTACTCAGTCAGCTTGAATACTCAACATAGTCATTATATTAAGGACAATTACAGAACGGCAAATGCTGTGTCCGTACCTAGGACAGGTTGCCGAATAAGGATCAGCTACCTCTATCCTTCATCTCAATGGAGAGTGGTGATTCCAGAACTCGGTCAGCTGAAGCCTAAGAATGGCAAGTGTGAGGCCAGCCTGGGCTACATAGTGATACTCTATTTCAAAAACAAACATTAAAATAATAGAGGGCAAACAAAAAGCCAAAACACTCTGTTTTTAAAGAGAAGGTACATCATCCCAGACTAATGAGTGTGTCCTCAACCCCCAGTCCTTTGTAGGAAACTACTCCTAGATCATCAACAGAACCTCTTTACTAAAGGTGGCATGTTCATCCTACAGATGGGAGTCTTCTGGGAAGCCTCACGGAGGTGCTGGGTCCCAGAGTGTCTCAGATGTGCTGTGAACATTGCCATGTCCTTCCCTAGCTGGCTGTTACTTGGGATCTGAAATCAAAAGCTGGCTCATTCCAGCTCCACAGATGAAAGAAAGAAATGTAATGGAAGAAATTTTTACAACTGTCTCCTGGCCTGGACCCTAGATTTATTATGAGTCTTGGGAAGGGTGTGCAATTTTGCAAGCATACGAGAATGGTTTGAAAGTTTCCAGTAAATTCTGCAATCCCTCAAAATTCAGATCCTGAGAACCATTTCTCCTGTGATGTGAGAGTCATGGCTGGACTCAGAGCAAGCTGTTGGATCTCTCTTGACCACCAGCATCTCCTGACACCCTTCCTCTGTAGTAGTTCCGTTTTCCATTGCCTCCAAGAATTTGCATTGCCTTGGTTTCCTGTTTCGATTTCATATATATATTGCTTTCTATGTGGGTTAAATTGTGTCTCACTAGATTACTTTGAGCACACCCTGAGAGGAGATTATAAGATTTGGAAGGAATAAAAAGAGTCTATAAGCAACTCATCCCAGCCTTACAGCCAGCAACTCATGGTTCTGATCCAACATTAGAAAATACGTTTTTATTGTCTGCTCCAGAACCTATAGTGGGGTCGAAGCTGTGTAGTTCAGGTAGTGTACTTGCCTCAGCCAAGAGACTTAAGCTTTAGAGTCTGATAAACTCTGTCATTGAGAAACACTCAGAAATTAGGGCAGCCTTACCTTTAAGCCCTTTGAAAGCTTCCATCCACACACAGACTTTGGAAAATGGAAAAGTGTGCAGTGAATTGCTTTCTACAAACTGCACACATGCTTAATTGGGGTTATGAGCAGGCTGCCACAGGGATGGCATGCTCTCCTAAGGGCACTCTAACTGGCACACTTGTAACACACTTGAAAAGTATAGTTTTTAAACCATACTTTGTGCCACCGATTGGTTTCTAACCTTCTGCTTTTACTAGATTCTAGAACACAAACACTCAAATGGGAACAGAACAAAAACCCCTGCAGAAATCATATACAACAAACCAAACAAAGAAAAGTTGTGATTTGGGAAAGGAGAACGAAGAATTGAAGACTAGGCTGAATTATTAATATTTTCTATTGTTAATTGAATAACTAAGTTGACAATAGTCATTGTGTTCACAGACTTTTATTGTAACTGGGATTTATTGTATTGGGTGCTAGGATCTGGGAACGCATATTATCTGAGAAACAATCTTGTACACAATGTCTGGCTTCCCAGGCTGTGCAAAACGCCCATTTAACTCATGATGTAATTTACATGAATGATGCTATTGAATAAATATTTCTCAACTATAATAAATATTCGAACAACTCCAAACCTAAAATCTTTAAATGTAGACACAAATCACTAGAAATCTTCAGTTTTAAGAATGAAACTGATACCACACTCTCTGAGTTATGGTTGGAGACAGTGTGGAAAGACTTTTGTCCCATCTGATGACTCTGAAGGCGGAAGATAATTAACTAGATCTTCAGATTTTGCCAGAACCAGTTTCAGAGATTATTTGTTTGTTTTTGAGGAAACTGTCTCTACTACCAGTATAATTTTCTTGTCTATTAAGACAATATTACTGATTGTATGTGTGCATATATGCATCCAGTATTATTTATGTAGTCTGTGTGAGTCTATTCCTGGAAGTGTCTATTCTTTCCCTCTCTTCTGTAGCCCTTTTCTTGATCAGCGTCATTCATTCTTTATTGCAGTAGTTACATAGGACTTTCTCACTGTGTGTCAGCTATAATACTTTCTTGTTTTTTTAACCTTTTAATATGATAAGCAATGGTTGGGTTAGGGGAAATTGAAATAGCCCAAAACTGCTGGAATAAACCCCACTTGTTCTAGGTGTATAATAATTTTTATATATTGACAATTCAAATGTAGTTTGTTAAGGATTTTTTTTTGAGGGGGAGAGTGTCTGATTTCATTGGAAGTATTGATCTGCAGTTTCCTCTCGTCCTAAACTTAGTTTCAGTAACTGGATAATGTTAGTTTCATAATGCAAGCAGAGTCTCTAATATGTTCTTGATAATTCAATCACATCATTTCTCCCTTTCTGTTTGTTGCTCCAGAGCATCCCGTATAGTCTTACCATCTCTCCTTCAAGTTCATGGCCCTTTTTAATTCACTGTTTTTGCTTGTACACATGTATTTCTATATGCATATACATTCCTAAACATTATCTGTTGAATCCATACAGTCACTTGTAGTTGTGTTTTCAGGGCTGATCTGTTGACGCTGGACAACTAATTGATGAATCTTTCCCTGGGGAGGGACACCCCCCACTATAGTTCCTGGTGTGGAATTGAGGACTCGCGGGCTTCTCCCTATCCAGTTTGCTCATTGGTGTCACCCTTGTTCAGCTCACATTTGGGCAGTCATGTTGGTGAGACTTTGTGATTATAACTTCGCTGCATCATCTAATTAACTGTGAAGATTTTTGTGCATGCGTGTCTTGGATATGTATTGATTTGTTTGAATCATGGCGATGATTGCCCGTTGAAGAAGCATGCTTTACACAGCTGCTCTAAAATCCTTTTCAGAGAACGCCTCTGATTGCATCGCTGCCCTCTGCCCATCATGGGCCTCCTTTGTGTATGGGACCTTACCAGTTCTTGATATGAGGGGCAATTTGTCAACTGAAACTGGGTGCTTTTACATTATTAAGGGAGACTCTCGGTGATATTTAAATCTTTCAGGTTTGTTTTGTGCTTGCAAGGCAGATAAATGGTTGCTTATCACTAAGCCGGTGTGGAACGGCACCTGCTGCCTTTGGTCTTTACTGATATATGCAAGGTATAAGGGACTCCTTATTGCTGATAATCAAACACTGGAATTTGATTTTCTCACGTGGCTGCCACTGTCACAGTGGACAGGAAATGTCTTGTTACCAGCCAACAGAACGCCCTTGCCTTTCCCTGATACTATCCTAGTGAACAGTGAAGCACTTTGAGACACTCTCATGAGATTGTAGGCTTACCACCTCAGAGTTTAAGCTCACTCTGGTCTCAGTCTTTCCCCTTTGCACTGTGGTGTTTGTATAAATCAGGGAAACGATGGTTTAACAACTTTCTCTCCTCCTTGGTTTCTCTCTTACATAGTATTTTGCCAAAAAGAAATCGTGCCTTGGCTGATTTACCTTTCTGTTTAGCTTTTGTTTTTATTTTTGTCTGCATTCATTATTATTTCCAGGTGGCTGGTTTCTTTAGCTCCAAGTCTGGGATCAGTGAAACAAGAAGAGCACCCAGGTATCTCCTGCCTGTCTCCCTCTCAGGTTTGAGCTCCCTGGCCAGTCTACCTTGTCATCTCTAAGCTTTGGAGTCTTCACATGGCTTTTGTAGTTATAATGTCTACAGTTTTAAGCTGTACTTTGAAGGAGAGCTAGAAAGCAATGCATTACTCTATTTTCTTTGGAAAAAATTCCTAAAGACGAGCCACAAAGTTTTATAAGTGATCTTGAAGAAGACATTGTACATGTTAATGACTTTAGTGTTGAACTTTTAACTTGACCTTGTAACAGAAAAGCCATACCTTAAGTTTAGAAAAGTGTTCGTCAGGCACTTTAGGAACTGTTTATATTGAAGCAATAGTCTCCTCAAGAATTAAAATGAATTTTGTTGACTTTCAATAAACAATTCTTATATATCTTTTTCTTATACTTAGTCCTTCTGATCTATCATATCCTAATATTTATGGCAACTTCCCCACTTCTTCTCATTATATATTCTCTCCTAAAGCATATGAAAAATTACGTCTGAAAAGGAATGGCAAAACTTCCTTTCAGATCAATCTCACACTCAATAATAGTAAAAACAGACACATGATCTAAGTTGGCAAATGCATGCGTATGTAAGCTCAACCAGTTCTATGATATTCCATTTGCATGTATAGATATCTTAGTGATAACTGTGTATAAATCCCTTCTGAGCAGCCTTGACTTTAAAGCTAAAGGGAAACTTCTAACACTCTGTGTTGCCAAAACTTAAAACATTTTTTTAAAAAAACGTATTTCGAGTATTACAGCAAAATACTGGAGATGGAAACATGTATTATATTGCCTTGAATGAATTTGCTGGTAATGAATATGATTAGCTCTCAATTTTTTTGTGAGCCATCTATGTTGAGTTGTGAGCCACTTATGTTGGACTAGAATAGTACATTTCTTTAGTTTCTAGGGTAAAAGTTGATGAGTGTCTCCTTCATCAGCCTATAAGCTCCCGGGGGCGGGAGGTTGTGCACAGCCAGGGTATAAGCTTTAGAGACTGGTCTGCAACAGATAGTCAGAATGTTTACTGAAGATTGGGGAACAAAATGGTGTCCTGTGATCATTGATATCTCGAGAAATTAATGTAGAAGAAAAGCAACTTCTATTGGCCAGAGAAGTATGACTTTAAGATAAAGGGGCCTTAGGAAAAAGTCACTATCCTTCTCTTTTACTCCTACAAAAAAGACAACCAGCGATAAAGAACTGCAAGCCAAGCTTTCCCTTGAAAATGAAAGGGATGCATTTGATAAACGTGGGTGAACACCAGCCTGTATCTTCCTTCTTTATCCACTCTTTCCCCTGCTGGCTAACTGTTGATCCTGGATAGGTTCCAGGCCCACAGCTGAGCCCACTTCAGAAGCGCGTTCCCATCTCTCACATGGTTAGAAATCTATAGGTCTGGTCGGCAGAGGGTCTGGAATGCTGTTTATACTCAAATTCCAAGAGCGTCTTTTAATCTTTTCCAGGAGACAGAACTCCACCAAGGACTTCAGATGAGACTATAACTACTGGCTCTTTAAAAGAAAGGTGGTGAGGAAGAAAAGAATATTCATAATTTCTAGCAAAAACTGACCGCCCAAACTCCACTGCCCTCATCTTACCCTCATTGTCCCTTTTGCCGCATCTTATGTTGCTGCAGGCAATGAGGACAGTACCAGTACCCCTTAGAATGCGGTCCTTAATAACCAATTTGTTTTCTGACACACACACACACACACACATTCCCCACACATACCACACATACATACTCACACATTAACATACACACACACACCAGGCACACTCCCACACATACAGACATGCACACACTCTCACACACACTCACATACACACACACTAACATACACACCCTTACCCACACTCACGCACACGTATGCATGTATTTGTGTGTTCGTGATGTTGATGATTCTAAAATTGCATGAAAATCAGTAAAGTGTGCAAAAATATTCAAATTTTCTAGATATATAATACTTTATGTTTCAGTGCATTTTAAAGGGCGTAGAAATGTGGGGAAATATGTGACACAATCGGTCCATGAACACAGAGAAGTCGGTAGCAGGGAAAACACATCAGATGCAGAGGACTGTTACAGACAGACGAGCTTAGGTTACTCTGCTTCGAACAGTTACTTCTAGGGTTGGCAGCCGAGTTGTATCCAGGTTTTCTTCCCAAATAGGTTGCTGTCAAGGGATAGTACAGTAAATTCTATGCTGTACGAACAAACATGTGTTGACAAGCAAGACTGAGAGTACTTAAAAAAAATCCATCTGCCAAAAGGAAACAGCAGACAGAGAAAGTGTTACAATGTGATTCTAATTAGACTAGGTGGGAATACTGGGAAGGCTCTGTGGCAGTTCTCACCATAGGTGCAGATACCCCCGAAACAACACACTATTTGATGGGGCCAAACCACATCAATAAAACAGAAATGTTTTTCTTTGTAATTTTGCCAGTGGGATTTTTGGTTCAAATATTGCTCAGTAGAATAACTTTAAACCCAAGTAGTTCGTCTGTGTTGATAAGAACACAAACTTGAGAGCAGATTGAATGTGGCAGGAATAAAAAAAAATGGGGGTTAAATGACAGACGTACTGAATAGAAAGGTTTTTGTGAAGTGTGATAACTAGATTGACTCTACAAAACACTTTGTAATGTAAGATAACCATATTTAAGTTTTATAGTTGACAAAGTATCTGAAAATAAAGCTCAGCATGAAGAACAAAAAACCCCAGAGGTATAAGCTGTTTGAGACATCATATTCAAATAAATTTATAATGTAATATAATAGACCAGGGAGTATAGGGACCATCATATGCTATCCCGAAATATGGTACCCCCAAGTATGTTACTTTGACACAAAGATTATTTTGAGCTGGAGGCAAATGGAAATCAACAGATGGCCACAGAGGTCTACAATTAGCTTCCCTTATTTAACTAAAAGCATTTAACTAAAAAAATTAGACTTTCCAAGAATCCCAGCTGATGAAGGTTAACAGCCATGAGAAAGATGGCGTCAGCACAGAGATGGGCTTGCACAGCACATCAGACTTCGAGCCATCCATTTTCCTCATACATTTCTCCGCTACAGCTCACTGTCCTTGAAACCCAAAACTCTTTTCCTTCATCTTGTCCTGTCTCTGCAGTTACTGTTTGGTAACGATGCTGTGGACGTCTAAGTCGAGAGGGTACTCTCTTCAGTAATCTTCATCGTGTTCCCCCTGAATGATGTGCACTGTGTAGGTCAGGAAACGATTATGATCTTTCTTTTGGCAGTTTGATTCAACAGATCCTGGCTAGTGATCACATAGGACAAGGAAAAGAACTCTTTTTGAAACTATAGGTAAAGAAATAATTTTGCCTGTACCCTCCAAGGGTCACTGGCAGGATCTGAGAATTAATCTGACCTGATACAAAGTCATAAAAAAGCACACATACTAATTTTACATGTCGTTGGAGGCACCCTGAGGAGATGAAGACCCAAAGGCGCGATTCCAGTGAAACACCCAAACACTGATTGGACAAAGTGTAGGAAATTAATGAAAACGTGACAAGGTAAAAGGTCTGTGGTGGTGGTGAAGTTGCCTTGTAGTTTTCTCAGCTTTGACTCTTCATCTCTAAGAACAAGAATACCATTTTCCTCCTACATTTTTCAAATGGCGGCTGTCTCTTGCTTTGGAGGGCACCGGGAGCTCGGGATTGCAGCAAGGCCCCTGTTGTGTTAAAATGTCTGGATCACATAATCTTTATGCCAATGTCGTTTACTTTTAGGGGAAAAGGAAGATACTTTGCTATCCATTCCTATCCATTCCTCTCCTGCAGAGCTAATGTCGTATGACTAGTCTCATAACGGAATGAATACTGGTGAAGAGTGTTTCAAATCCAGTCACCTGGAGCCAAAGGATAAAATGTTAGGAAGGATTGGGAATATAATATAGTAATGTGTTCTTCATTGAATGTCTTCCTACTAAAAGTGGAGGTCCAGATACCAAAATATGGTAGTAGGCCTTAAAAGGAGTAGAAGTAGATAGGGCATATACACAGAAAATTAAGAATTATTAACTGGGGACTGAAGAGAAATCTCAGCAGTTAAGAGATCTGGCTCCTCTTCTAGAGGACTCAGGTTCAATCCCCAGCCTTCATACAGTGGTTAATTATGTACCTCCAGTTCTGGGAATCCATGCTTCCTTCTGGCTTCCGTGGGAACTGCAATATGTGGTACACAGACATACATGCGGACAAAACACTCATGCGTATCAAATTAAAACAACACATTTTAAAATGGAGAGCTATTGTCCAGAGAGATGCTCTCTTGGTAAACTGTGGTTCTTCCATACATTCTTCTTTCATTCCAGCTGACTCAAAGGTGTCACATGAGTTCCAAGGACGAGGCCCCTGAAGGAGGGTCTAGAGACTGTGCAGTTAATCACAGTGAGAATTAAGCTCTGCAGCTTTGAACCAGGCTTTGGTCCTCAAGAGACATGAGGCATGCCCACATTCCCAGTGTCTTGAATATTTAGGCTTGTTTTACACACTCATGTGCAGGCAGAAGCAGTGAATCTCAGGAATCACCGCAGCACGGAAGCCTCTGTCTCAGGAGCACAGTTTCTAGTTCCTGTCGTCATCTGGATCTGAGCAAGCACAGTAAATCTAAAGGTTAAATTCTTTTTCCAAAATTCTTTGTGAACAGTGGGAAAGTCAACAAATACCCCCTTAAAATCTTCAGCTCTGGAAATATATGACTGGATTCTGACCTTAAATTTTTTTCATAAAAAAATCAATCCATTAAAAAGTGGTTTGAATATACAAGGGAAAATTAAAATACTACTGTACCTTGTTCTTGTCTTGCGGATCCAGTGGAAGAAAACGCGGCTTGCATGTCCCCGTGTGGCTGTGTGCCATGCGTCACTGAGGTGATCATGTGTAAGCAATTAGATGGATTAAAGGAGAACAACACTGAATGTGTGATCAATTAGAAAAAAACAAGGAAATTATTATCCTAGAAATACATGTTCCCTTAGAAAATAGTACAAAAGTTTTTATTTCATAAATAAGTTACCAGTGTGGTAACATTAAGGATACTGGAGCAAGCACAAACTTTGGAACTCATTGGAAACAGACCTTTTATGTTCAAGTGGCAAAGATTGTTTGGATTATAAGGTAATGTAATACAGACACGATCAATTTATTATATCACCAGCCCTTTCTCTCCAAGCATTCCTAAAATTAAAATTTGTAAGTGTGTCAGAGAACAGTGACGCATCTGTTTCTTATTCATTGACATCTTGTTTGCTGTGATGTTTAACGTGAACTATTAGAAGCTTCAGAAGGCTTGAGCCTTGATGAGGGATGTTAAGTTTTGTTTTGTTTTGCTTTCCCTCTGAATACTGAGAAAGTTTTAGTATAATTTGAAATTGAAGCTCACAAACTTGGTTTGGACTTGGAGAGATGGGACCACTCATCTTTCAGGACTGTACTTGAGGATATCAAGATAGATGACTTCTCTGCCAGGCTGGTTAGCATGTCAGTTGCTTCTTCTCTAATGTGAGATGTATGTTTCCCAGAGTCCTGCCATTTCACTGCGCTGTTGGAAGATTTCTGAAGTTAAATTTGAAAACTAAAATGAAACATCAGAGCCAAAGTTGCAGAAAATGAAGTCTTGAACTGATCTAGACATAAATTAACTTTAAATTTGCGAGAATCTAACTGCTCATCCAACTCGTTTTCAGCGTTGTAATGAATGTGAAATAGATTCAGCAGCCCTAATGTGACATGCTTTTTAGAAAAAAACAAGGATTTTTTTTATTATTATTTGAAACTTAGGGACAACAGACTAACTCCAAGGCCTGGATAACCAAAAGAGTGTTCTACTAATGTTTTGGGTGATTAATTTATTCTCTAGTCTTACTTTATCCCTCAAGCTGCTAACCAATTTGATGAGTTTCAAAACATCACGTAGCTCTCTCTTTTTTTT
>LOEQ01006867.1:102168-113289 GCA_001685075.1 Bramus lutescens | reverse complement strand
CAATGTATTCCATCATATAAATAAACTGAAAGAAAAAAACCATATGATCATTTCATTAGAGACTTCATCTTGATGGATTTTTCCTGTGGTGAATAAGAAATGCCTTTCTTCATCTCTTTTGAGTAATTGTTAATTTATATTATTTTCTGGTTTTGTTGGTGTTGGTGGTAGTGAGCATATGTTTCCATTCTTTGGGTTTAACTGGTGTGGTGCAGGAGAATTGTCTGTAATCTGTCGATCATGTTTTAAATAAATGCTGATTGGCCAGGTAGGAAATATAGGTGGGGAAAACAGACAGGAAGTAGAAATGATGCAATGAGAACAGGAGAATTCTGGGAAGGATGAGATTGATTCCTCCCACTCCTGAGCTGACTCCAAAGAAGCAAGATGTGAGCTGCCCTGCTAAGAAAGGTACCAAACTATATGGCTATGATAGATAAAAACAATGGGTTAATATAAGCTACATGAGCTAATAAGTAGCCTGACCTAATGAGCCAATCAGCTTTATAACTTATAGAGATCTCTGTGTGATTTGGGGGGGCTTGCTGCCTGTTGGGTACCAGGTGGGACAGAAACCCCAACAAGCCAGCCCCCTTAATGTTACACTGGTGGAATACGGTCTATTGCCTGTGTTTTCATGGGTGTTGCTAACTCCCTTATGTTTTGGTTTTCCTTCTAGTACTTTCTGTTGTGCTGGATTTGTGGACAGGTATTGCTTAAATCTGATTTTGCCATGGGATATCTTGTTTTCTCCATCTATGGTGACTGTAAAATTTGCTGGGTATAGTAGTCTGGATGGCATCCATGTTCTCTTAGTGTCTGAAAAATGTCTGTCCATGATCTTCTGGCTTTTAGAGTCACCACTCTTGTATTCTTCTGGAGATGCTTGCATTTGTAGTTCTTGTTTGTTACCTAGATTTTCAATTTCCAGATTTGCCACCGTTTGTGTTTACTTTATTGCCTCTACTTCAGTTTTCAAGACTTGAAATGTTTCCTTCTCCTGTTTGATTGCTTTTTCTTGGCTTTCTTTAAGTGATTTATTGATTTCCTCCAATTTTTTGTCTGACTTTCCTTAATTTCTTTATGAAAATTTTAATTGCATATTTAGGGGCCTCTATTTTCTTTATAAAGTTATTTTTAAGGTCATTTTCTTCTCCTTCATCTGCACTGGGATGTTCAGATCCTGCTGTTATAGGAACACTGGGTTCTTATTGGTGCCATATTGCCATTTATGAAGTTGAATGTATTTTTGCACTGGAATTTACCTATCTCTTCTTCCAACTGGTATAGTTAGTGCTTATGCCTGTAAGAATTGCTTTGTTCAGTTGATGAGGGTGGCTCTTGTGCCTACAGGATCTGTTTATGTTGTGGGAGAGGGCTATCCATGAGGAGGTATGCTGAGTGTTGTGGTTAGGCAGTGGAGTGGGCCTTGTGGAAATAGACTTCTGTCGGGGGTAGTGGTGGTGGTGCAATCTGCCCTCAGAATTCTCTCCTGCTGGTCAACTGCTGTGACTGCACCTGAGCAGTGATTTTCCACCAGGATTGGCAGTAGGATCCAGATGCCTTAGTGGAGCTGAGATGAGGGAGGGAATAGGTTGTGCAATGGGGTATAATGCCTACAGATTGGGGCAGTTTAGGTGGAAAGCCAGTCAATCATCTGTTCTTCCTACTGATATAGGTGTCATTTGTGAGTGTAAGGTCTACTAATTCTGAAGGAGAGTTGTCCACAGGGAGGATTCTAGGATAGGGGTTTGGGGCTACCAAGCGGGTTTTTTAGGAACAGAGTTCCATGGGTGGCAGTGGTAGTGATATTGGTGCTACTGCTTGCCTACAGCACTCTCCCCTGCTGGCCGGTTGCAAATGTTTGTTTTCCTTAAGCTTTTACCCTTTAATTTCATTGAACTGTTTTTTGTGTCTTTTTTAAACTGGTTAAATTCTTTGATGAAGTTTATGGTTATTTGTTTCAATTCTGCTTTTGGGATTCATCTAGTTAATTCTCAGTTGCAAATGTTTCTAATCTATTGCTAGATTCTAAAGAGAAGGTCCTGATTTGATCTTTCATATTGCTGGTAATTTTGTGATGAGATCTGGGAATGTGGACTTATTTTGTTTGTTCTAAAATGACATGCACAAAGGATGCTGGGACAGAAGAGAGGATCTGCGGGATGGTTGGGTCTAGAGGTTGGAAGTGGCTTGGGAGGAAAGAAGTCAGGTAGACATAGTGTCTTGGAATGCTGTACAGAATGCCCCCTACTCCAAACCTAAAATGTGAATGTAGATCTCACTAATTGAAAAGGTTGGGTATCCAAATGCGAGAGCTTTGTGAGTTGAAGTGTAGGTAGTAAAAGTCCTGAAAGAATCCTAGATATTGGTTACACAGGTTGGATTGAACAGACAAAGTAGGCACAATGAATGTGGTTGTGGAGGGTGTGTGGGAAAAGGGGGTAATGGAGCCTCACTGGGTTAGTCTGAGGAAAAGAATGAAGCTGGCTGGAGATATTTTATATTTTATTTTCATTTGATTCTAGGAATTTAAATTTTTTCTCATTAGCTGGGCCATGGTGGCACGCATGTTGATCCCACTACTCGGGAGCCAGAGGCAGGCAAATCTCTGTGGTTTTGATGCCAGCCGAGTCAGCAGAATGAGTTACAGCACAGCCAAGGCAACACAGAGAAACACTGTACCAAAAAAAACCAAAACAAATGATTTCTTCATTGACCAAAGTGTCATTCAATATTGTGTTGCCAAGTTCCTAGGACTCTATATAATTTGTACGTTTTCTGTTGTTCTTCATATTCAGTCTTACTACCTGGTCATCATATAAAATATAGAATGTTAACATAGCTTACCTAAGATTGTTGAGGCCTGCATTTGGGATAATGTTCCATGAACAAATGAAAAGAAAGTTTATCCTTTAATGTACAATGAAATGTTCTGTTTGGTTGTCTGTTACATCCATTTGATTTATGTTTTCATTTAACCCAGTGTTTCTCTAGTTGGTTTTCTCTCAAATGACCTGTTATGTGTGAATGGGGCAGTAAAGTCATTTTCTACAGTTATATTATGGTAAATCTATGTTGTAGATCTAATAATGTCACCTTTATGAAATTGAATATCCCTATGCTTAATACATATATTTTAAGAATTTTATGCTTTGTATTTTGATCATATGATGGATTGAGTCATTTGAAAACATGAACAAAATTTAATCTTTACTTCTTAAACTGTTTCTGATGGGATTGATGTCAGAGGTTTCTGTCCCACCCGGTCCTGCAGCTACAATAGTTCAGTCCCAAAGAAACACACAGAGGTGAACATTAACTATAAACTGGTTTGCCTATTAGCTCAGACTTCTTATTAACTAATTCTTACATCTTAAATTATCCCATTATTCTTGTCTATGTTAGGCATGTAGCTTTGCACCTTTTATCAGTGAGGCGTTCTCATCTTACTTCCTCTGTCTGGCTTCCACTGTGACAATTGCAGACCGAGCCTTTCCTCTTCCAAAAATTCTCCTGTTCTCATTTCCCCACCTATACTTCCTGCCTGGTTGCTCTGCCTATACTTCCTGCCTGGCTACTTGCCAATTGACATTTTATTAAAGTGATACAACTGATAAATCTTTACAGGGTACAAGATCATTGTCCCACAGCAGGGACTTTTATACAGAGCCATACAAAAAAGTAATTAATTATAAGAGGATCTATTATTTAAGTAAAGTAAGAGATTCCTTCATGCTTATTCAGATATCTATGTTAAGGTAGAGACTTAAAAGTCACTTGTCTTCATCTCAATGTTCTTTGGTCCCCATAGTACTTTTCTGGTGATGGTGTGTTCCTCAGTTCTACTAGTGTCTTTATGTATGTGCTTAAATATGTGTATTGTTTCCTTCTTCCCTCACTCTCATACCACACAGTAGGGCTCATAGGTGAAGGCCCTAGACAAGACAATGAGTATCTGGGAAATAGGCTTCCAAAAGTGTGGTGATGAGGAGCAGCAGAAAATAGATACTATTAGTAGCAAATTTAGAATCATCATTAACTCTTAATGTGAAAAGAAAAGGAAGAATGTCATAACATATATAGAAATTTACAGAAAAATAATAGTTTTTCTTAATGTACAAATGTATTAATGCCTAAAAATTCCCAGAAGACATGTTTCTAACTTAATTTACCTTTCTAATAAGATTGCTGCTATACAGCAGTTGCTAATGAAGTTTTGACTATGTATCTTTTCTTAGAGTTATACTTACATATGATCACTCACATTAGATCTGAAAGTCAGAAAAACACAGTACAATATTGAGCAGCAACTGCAAACAGATTCAAGGATATATGTTAGGGCTACAGAGTCACCATCATGCTATTGCAAAAAAAAATGGGAGCCTTGGCACCCCAACCCTGTGTTACAAGGCCAAGTAGCACATGTTTACCCAATCCACATGCTCTTTGGTAAATGAACTCTAAATTCTAGACAAGTAGAATATTCCTCATTTATATTGACAACTTTCCTGAACATCTGACACCACTTTACATAAGCAAGTTAATGGCCTCAGAATAGATCCCAAACTCTAGCTGCTTGTGTCTATAGTATCTTCTGATTTGTTTCATGTCCTCAACTGAATATTCAATTCTAACCACTAAGTACTGAAACCTATGGTTTTTTTTTTTACTGAAATTGAGAGAATGGTAGCTTTTTGTATGTGTGTTGCTGATACTGAAAAGAGAAAATGTTTGGACTGATGGGATTTTTCCTGATTGCTTATCCTAAATCACCCCACTGTCCCTCAAAGTCATTCATAGATACAGACACCAGAAGAAGCATATGAGGCAGCCCAGCCTCACATTTCTGATCTCTTGATGGCTTATGACATAATATGTGTCACTGTGGTGGGGTATAATAACCTTGCTTACAGTAATAAGTGGCAATATCTTAAGGCTCCAGTCAGATTAAAATGAGAGAATACTATGTACCAGACCAACTACCACTGAACCTTAATGGGACCCCATCTTCCATGTTGTTTACTCCACAGATAAGGAACTTAGAAATTTTCTCTGGTTTTTGCTTGAACCATGATAGTCCAGTATAAATGTCCTCAATACACTTGCAAGTGCTGCTAACTCTGTGTCCCAGAGATGCAGAAAGGATATTGGAGTTTGTGTCATCGGGTGTTGTGATCTAGCTGCCCTCATTCCACCTGACAAACAGCAGAACTTCCTTGTGGTCTGTAATTGACAAGAATGATTGTGTTCTTTATGGCCAGCGTTTTTCCACAGAAGCACTAGAGGTATAAAAGGCTTTAGCTGAGGCAAAATAAAAGTTGCTGTTCTTCCACTTGAAAAGAAGCCTCTATGTCTCAATTCCGGCATCCCCCAGTCTCGGCATTCAGGCTGTGTTGGTGCAGCAAGTGGAGTTTCCACCAAGATCTAAAAGGTGGGGATGTTCAAGGAAGATAGTGGACAGTGAGACCCAACTTGAAAGTCAAAGTATTGGAAGGAACTTAGTGCAAAAATGTGAGAAAATGGGTCAAAGGAAGAAATCTGGTGCTAGAAAATGGAGTGTATCAACAGAGTCAGAATCTGCATTGTTAGACTAGTGTTTCTGGAGGGTGCTTGCTTGTTTCCCAGCTGCCCAGAGCAGAAATAATCACTCAATGACTGCATTAATTACCATACTGTATAGCCAATAACTCAAGCTCTTACATCTTAAATTAACCCATTTATGTTAATTTGTGTGTCACCACATGGTTGTGACCTACTGGTAAGGTTCTGTCCAACATCTAATGTCTGTCTTTTGCAGCGGCTCCATGCTATCACTATGGGTCCACATATTCGCTCCTCTATCTGCTTGGAATTCCCACTTTGCCCTATTCTGCCTTGCAATAGGCCCAAAGAAGATTCTTTACTAATCAATGGTATTCACAGCATACAGAGGAGAATCCCACGTCAGACTAGGGGTGTGAGAGAAGAAAAATCTCTTACATAAATATTTTTACATTCTTGGAGTATAGAAATTTCCAAACTTAAACAAAAAAAAATTTCACTGTTTCCATTTCCTAGCTATTGTGACTAGGACAGCAATGAATAATGTCAAGCCAGAAGATATGTGGAGTCAGATTTCTATTCTTTAAAGCATCTCCTAAGGAGTGTTACAGTGAGTCATGTAGTAGACTTTCGAAGATTTTCTACACTGATTTTTTCTTTTTTTCTTTTTTTTAATTTTTTATTAAAAATTTCCACCTCCTCCCCTCCTCCCATTACCCTCCCATTCCGCCCCACTTCCCCTCCCCCTCGCTCTCCAATCCAGAGATCAGTCAGGGTTCCTTGNGGGGGAGGGAGTGGGAATGGCTTGTCTCTTAAAGAGACAGAACAACCATTACATAAGATGTCTAAGGCTCTACTAGAATCATAAAAAAAATAAATAAACCAGAAAAAGAAAAATGCAAACCCTAAGAAAGAACCACAAAGAAATGTTAGGAATAAACAATTGTCACTTAAACTATGAATGCATTAAAATCTCACAAAACAAATAGAAGGACTAATAAATTAAAAGACATGTAAACAGAAACCTTTCCATTGCAATGAAAGTAAGAAAAAAATGAAGAAAAAAGACAGCAAAGAATAAAGATTCCGGGGTAACTTCAAAAAACACGGCAAAAACAAAGCTGAGATCATACAAAGAGGGATGAGAATGGATCAGAAGAATGTTTGATATCATATTGACCAGCTATTTTCTCTAATTAATGACAGACAAGTAAACAATCCAGAAAGTAGAAAGAATTCTGAGCCTGGCATCTAATACTAGTCCACTCTACAACTTAAACATATGGCATTAAAAATTCAGAAGACAAGGAGGAAATCCTGAAAGAAATCAAAGGAAGAAAAAGTGTTAATTACAGAGAAGCAATGATAGGCAGACTTTCCAAGGGAAGGATATCAGACAAGCTCTGGAGCGGTATATTAGCAAGTGCTACAGAAAGCCATGATCTTCAGCCTTCTTGAGAAGATAGGTGGAATGCAGTTGGCTGAGTGCAGAGCTCAGGAAAAGCACTGAGCTGCCATGATGCTTAACCTCAGTCTCACACATGTGGAGGATCAAGGGTTGCTCCCTGAGAAGCAGCATAGGGTTTCGCTAGGTGGAAGGAATTACTAAATATAGTATCTAAGTGTTAATTTATAGATAGCTGCTGTGCAAGAAACTACTGAAGTGAAGATTTGAGGGGTAAATGGGAGAGTTCTTGGAACAGAAGTCAAAAAAATGTGAACTTTATATAGTATAATGAGAAGAGAACAAAACATCACCAAATTTGAAGGGTAGACACCCAGGAGTGAAAAAAAATATTTTAAGGATGTTTTGTAATGAGGAATCAAAAGCGGAGATTGAACTGAGGACTGGAAATAATTTTTCTAATTAACACTGATGAAATTTCAGTTAAGTGACTAGTCAGAAAAACCAGCTTTCAGAGACAAGAAGATTAAATAAACAATTATTTGTTTTCAAATTGTTGTGCTAAATGATAAATGAGGACATGGATCCTGTAAATGTAGTTCATCTTTAAAGAATTTCATTGAGGGGACTAGGAGGATAGCCCAAGTATTTTTCCCATCACACACACAGATGCCTCATAACTACACATGACTCACACCAGTGCTTCAGATGCCTTTTCTGGCCTCTCTGGACAGCGTCATGCTTGTACACATAGAAATGAACATATACACACACATAAAACTTATTTTTTAAGAAAAGTATCTCATCATTGAAATAAGGGCCAAGAGTGGAAGTTGGATTCACACATACCACAATTATGTGTTGCTATTTTTTGTTGTTGTGGCATTTGTTTAAGGAAAGATAAAAGCTAAGTCATCTTCAAAACTCATATTACTAACTAGAAAGGAATTAATCTGAAAGGTAGCAAGATTTGAAGAGTTGTCTCCCTTATTCTAAATAGGTGTTTAATCCTGGTCAATATTTAACTGACCTGGATTGCACAAACAATTGCTTCCCTGAAAAGTTCTTGGGAAGTCTGTCTTTTCTTCCTCATCCCAGAAGAAAGTATTTTCCACAAGAGAATAGTCTATGACCCACTGTGATTACAATATACAGACAAAACACCAGTTGTAAAATGCAAATGTTAAGACATCATCCAAGTTGTAAAATGTGGATTCTCATTTTACAGACTTCTATAATTGTTCCAGAAAGTATTTTTCCATAAAGTGATATTACAATGATGGGAATACTGAGTTCCCATTTGCCTTTCCAGTTAGTTCTTGTGAACCTGGGGGTGGGGAGGGAACTGCAGAGCTGTGATGTGTCTTCTAGATGGTTTAATAATATACTTATACTAACCCTTTGAAAGCTCTCTATTATATTGACTTACTTCAACAGATTGTGTTTTTCCCTGTTCTAGGGAATTGAACTTGGACCCCTGTGAAAGCTTGATGGGTAGAACTACATTATCCCAAACCTGAAACTTACAAGATTATTTTTATTTTTTGTTATGTAGTAATCTTGTGATCTGTCTGTGGTGCAAGATGTCACACAGCTGGACACAGTCAGAAACAGTAGAAGCATTGGAGTCATATCTAAATCCACAATGTGAACCGAAAGATATGTTATTTTCAAGACAGTGTACTGCCATTAAAGTTCAAATTTCTCAAAATGACATGTTCAAACTGAAGACTTCATGAGTTATTAAGACAGCTTCTTTCTTAAAGTCTTAAAACTTGACAGATGTTGAGAGAAATAAGGTACTGTTCACCTTTACAAAATATTACTTTCAAAATTAACCTCTGTCCATGCTATTTTAAAAGGTATACTACATATGTTAATTTTCAGAGTTTCCTATCCATTTTCTTCACAGTCTGAATGTTTTAGTAGTTTTAGTATAACATATTGTTGAGCAGTAGCAATCTCATGTATACAATTTTCAATGTCATAAGTATTAAAAGATATCAGTGATTTCACTGCAGGTTCCAGTGATTTAACCTCCACAACCTACATGTTGGTTATAGATTGAATGTACATACAGTTTGAATTTATTGGAACTGTTAGGTGGTACTTATATAAAGTTGTTTCTAAACTTTACCTTTCACCATTCCTGGTGGTCTTCCTGTGATTTCTACCTTGGGTCTGTCTCTGTGGTCCTTACCTCTGCTCTGTCACTTGTGATTTCTGATGGGAGAGCTGTTTGTCCTGTGTGTTCTCCATGACACTTAGGAGAGCTACTGGAATGACAGAGACAGAGGGAAGACAATGGGAAGGAATAAAATGGCTGACCTGCATATTTCAATAGCAATGTCCAGGTATACAAATGAAAGTCTCTGTCGTGCATTTTTTTAAAATTCTTCAGGTTTTTTTTGGAATATATCATTATTCTAAACCAAGATTATATGAACCTTGAACAGTATGTTACATGTCTGTTCAACAATTTTTGGACAAATATTTTGCTTCCTATACATATTTTTCTAGGATTTCTCTAGATCTTTATATTGGAAGAATATTACTGCATCAAGCCCAGGACAGTCTGATCCTACTTTATGTGAATGATTGGCAGAGTATGGTGACATTGAAAATACCAGGACACATGCAGTCTAAAGTAGATTACTGTCTAAAAATTTAGTGATGACAATATACAGAGACAGAAGGAATAAAAAGACTGAAAAACATTCAGATTTAACTTCTCATTCTTTGTTTAAACTAAGCATCTACAATGGGACAATATTGGAAATAAAGGATTCAGGTATTAAGTTATTATGGGTTATGTGTTGTTTTCTTACCCTTTTTTTCATTGTAGATTAGTTATTAAATGTTAAATATTGCTTCGGTTCAACTACTTGTGTATAGTGGTATATTATTCGTGTTTTAATAAATAAAGCTTGCCTGAAGATCAAAGGGAAAAGTAAGCCATACTAGTTAGCCATACAGGTCAGGGAGTGGTGGCACACTTTTAATTCCAGGACGTGGGAAACAGAGGCAGAGGGATCTCTGTGAGATCAAGGCCACTATGGGCTACACAAGATTGAATCTGTCTAAAAGAGAAATGGAGCTCACACAAAAGTGATCCCAGCTCTTGGGATCACATATCTTTAATCCCAGCACTAGGGAGGTGGAGACAATAGCAATATGGCTGGGCAGAGAGAGGAATATAATGGGGAAGGAACAAAATTCAGTGGAATGTGGAGTCTGAGGTTAGTGGAGAGCATTCCAGGATCACTCTTCTGTTTATCTGAGACCCCCTCCACCCACTGCCAGTAGAGATAAGCTCTCTCTAGTGGCTTGGCTGCTTTGCTTTTCTGATCTCCACCTTGAACCACAATATCTATCTCTGGGTTTTTATTATTCATGTAATACTTATGCATAATCTCTAGGAAGATACAATGGTTAGAAATTACAGCTATGTCTATCACATAATTCCTCAATATTTCTACAAGATACAGCTAATTATCAAAAGGTGAAAAGCTTGAAAAATTAATATCTATTTCCACAGGGTTCTGGAGACTAGAATTGTAAGGCTAAGATATTGGTAGGCCACCCTTCTTATTAAAGCAATAGTATCACTCCACTCTCTGTCTGTCTCTACTTCCTTACCTTCCCTTTATCCTTCCTTCCCTCCCTCCCTCCCTCCTTTTTATAATTCTGTAGTTCTAAGGTCTGTAATAATAAGTTTATCACATCTCATTATCAATGTTTATATTCCTTTTTTCTTATTTATTTATTTATTAAAAATTACCAACTCCTCCCCTCCTCAAATCCCCTCCCACTCCCCCCACTCCCGCTCCTCCTCCCTCTCCAGTCCTAAGAGCAGACAGGGTTTCCTGCCCTGTGAGAAGTCCAAGGTCCTCCTCCATCCATCCAGGTTTAGGAAGGTGAGCTTCCAAACAGACTAGGCTCCCACAAGGCCATTCCATGCAGTAGAATCAAAACTCAGTGACATTGTCCTTGGCTTCTCAGTCAGCCCTCATTGTCAGCCACATTCAGAGTTCAGTTTGATCACATGCCCATCAGTCCCAGTCCAGCTGGCCTTTATGAGCTCCCATTAGATCAATCCCATTGTCTCAGTGGTGGACGCACCCCTTGTGGTCCTGACTTCCTTGCTCATGTTCTCCCTCCTTTTGCTCCTC
>LOEQ01006867.1:85082-95386 GCA_001685075.1 Bramus lutescens | reverse complement strand
TTTGTCCTGGAATAACTCTGTAGACCAGGCTGTTCTTGAACTCACAGAGATCCACTTGCCTCCGCCTCCCAAGTGCTGGGATTAAAGGTGTCTGCCACCATACCTTGAATTCACAGAGGTCTGTCTGCCTCTGCCTCCCAAACTTTGTGATTAAAGGCCTATGCTAACATACCTTGAACTCACAGAGTTCCATACTTTCTTCCAACAATGTTTACCACTGTCCCAAGGACAGTAATCTCACTCTAGAAGATACTGGGACTATGTTCTTTCTCCTTCAGAACTGAACTATGCTTCTTTTATTTATAAATATCCAGTTTCATACATGTCATGAAAGCAGAATATGTCCTGATACAGCTAATGTTCTTCTTGTATGCTATTCACCCATTTCTTGAAGGAGGGTTATATGTTGATAGTGGCATTTAATTTGTGTTTTGATACATAAAGCTTGCCTGAGGATAAGAGAGTAAAACAGCCCCACTGGTCAGCCTTACAGACCATGCAGTGCTAACACACTCCTTTAATCCTAGTAGCCACAATGGATACCATAGAAACTGGGCAGTACATGCCTTTAATCCCAGTGGTGCATGCCTTTAATCCCAGCCCTGGAGAGGATTATAAAATGGGAGGAGACACCTCTCAGTTACAGTCTCATTCTGAGATTCCTGGAGGCAGGATGTCCATTTAGGACTAAGGTAGAGGCAAGAGCAGGTGGCTTTCTGTTTTACTTTTCTGACCTTCAGGTTGAACCCCAATTTCTTTCGGTTTTTTTTTATGAATCATACTTCAACATGCCCCTCCTCATTTTGTAACTCTGATTTTTGTTTTGTGTCTCTAATCTGTATCTTTGTCTAATGCTCATTATTGTTATACAGTTTAGTATGTGACTTCACAGGCTGTTGGAAACCACTGCTTAAACTGATCCATATTATCTATAATTCCTCTTCAACATAGTGTTGATCTTTTTACTCCTTTATCTCCTCCAAATTCTATAATTATTAAAAAAGTCTTTAAACACTTCTGAAGCATTGCTTAGATTTGCACTCTTCATCAGGGTCATAATTCAACTTTCTACAGATACAGGATACTGTTATGTATATTTTAGGGTTTTATAAAATAGAAAAGTATTTCTGGCTTTTATTCTCCTTTATTGACAGATAAATTCAAAAGGGCATGCCATTCACTCCCCCTTTAAAATAAAAAATAATGAATGCATACATTACCAAGAAATACTCAATGTTATTCACATTGTCTTTATATCTGATGGTGTTATAAATGTCCAAGAGCTTTTGCTCTCTTGTTTCAGGAGCATTATAAAGGTGCCGCTACCATGCAGCCAGGTTCCTGCTGGCATTTTGTTTTATGAAACTTAAAGATTCTTTGAATGATAGAACGTAGCACACTAACACATCACACTGGTAGGTAAAACACTGAGCTCTGTTTCAGTTCCAAAGAGCAAAGGCTTCCCCACAAGGACTAGCAAAGGTCACCCTGAGAAAGAGTAGCAACCTGTAGTAACTGTAGGAAGCAGCCTGCCACAGCAAGCCAGGGTTAACTAGGGTTTCATAAGAGACCTGTGATTGGATAATTTGAATAAGTGCTAGTTCTCTGAGGTTGCCCTTCCTGCCCTGTGTTTGTTCTTGAGCCAGGAGTGGACTGTTCTGGAGGATTGCATGCTAGGAAAGTTCATATATAAAGGCTCTACAGGTAAGGGGCAGCTATGGAAGCTGGTATGGCTGAGACACTACACTAGGAAGCTCATTGGATTCCAAACACTATTTCAACATGACATCTAGGCATCATTTGAGAAAATAGAAAACAATTGTGCATGCTTCTATGGCAGAATGGAGATAAGTTCTACCCTTTGATTATGTTTTCTTCTTCCCAGAAAAGATTATACATTCATTGTACCATTCAATTTTTTGCTAACTCCATGATGTAGAAAAATAAGATTATCTCTCTTTTCAGTTTTTCAAGACAGGGGTTCTCTGTAGTATTTTTGGTGCCTGTACAAGAACTAGCTCTTGTAGACCAGCCTGGCCTCAAACACACAGAGATCCATCTGCCTCTGCCTCCCAAATGCTGGGATTAAAGGCATGTGCCACCACCACCCGTCCGATTCTCTTTCTTTAAAATGAGAAAAGTATGAAATTCTTCAGTCAATACAAACACATGACTCATCTCAAAGAAAACAAAAGATAGTTTGTACAGAGACTTAAGAGATTCTTCAGTGGTTATGAGCACTTGCTGTTGCAGAGGATACAGGTTTGATTCCCAGCACCCACATGATAGTTTACAAGCCTCTGTTCTAAGAGATCCAACAGGCATATATATGGTACACCGACATGCATGAAGGCAAAGCATCATACATAAAGTAAAATAAATGCATCTAAAAATTTAATAAGTCTATTCTATACCCAAATATGGATAATGATGACCTGGAACATAGTCAGGTAATTCCTAGAACCTTGTTCTACTGTGGACGAGGTTATGGGAGATCTTACTTACAGAACTAAGAAAGTCTTAAATCAGCCATTTACTATGTCCATTGGTGGGAAAATCAGGTAAGTTATTACACCATGGGGAAGACTGACATATGACTAAGATACTATCTGATGATAATCTTAGCTTTTTGGTTTGACAGAAGCCAGTGAGTGGTTTGCAAAGAACACATTTTAAGTGGGCAGGTAGGGAGCAGATTTCTGAGGGACCAAAAATAGCCTGAGATAAATTTGCTTCTGGTCAGAAATACTTTAGCCCCTGTAATCTCAAAGTTTAATCACTTGACCTTATATATAGGGCATATTCTTTCCGTCACCTACCTACTTTCTGGTACATTCAATTCATACTGATGACAGATGGAAACTTTTAGTATGGTGTATTAATTTTTTCCCTATTTATTCTTCACCAAGGAAAGAAGAATATAAATGGCTGTTCCCATTACTTAAAGTATACTATATGAATCTTGCTTCTTTGACAAATATATTAGATTCTGACAATCTCAAGAATCTTGAGAATATTTTTGGACCCCAAGATTTCTTACTGAACAAGAGAACAAGATGAGTAATCCATTGTGGGTGATCTGTTGAGGACTTTGTTGATGTTGCATTCCTTGACTTGTCTTGGTATAGTCTTTTTTTCCATTGTGTTTTTAAATGAGTTATATTGGTATAATACATTCAACAAGAGTATAAATATATGTACAGTATGCTCTACCATAATCATCTCAAATTTGTAACAATTTACAAAATTTATAGACAATATACAAAAGTCCAATCAAATGTAAAACATTTAAAATTAGTAGTTATTTCTTAAAAGTAGATTCAATGATCTACCTTTTTATCTTCTTACAACTATATCCTCCATTTTTTCTTTTCAGAGTAGATTCAATAATCTACCCTTTTATCCTATCCTATCTGCATCCCCTTTTTTTCAAAACAAGGTCATATCTATATCCTCCCTATTTTCCTTTTAGATCAGATAAAATAATCTATCCTTTTATTACATCATGACTATATTCCCATTTTTCTTTTAAAAACAATAATCTTGAATCTAATTTCCTTTGTTTAGCTTTTCATAATCATTACCCATAACAACTTGCAGCCAACACACTAAACAAAGATAAACATCCATAATCCATGTGTGGGCGGAATGTGGGCATAGTTTTCTAAGCTACTTTCTGGTGACTTGGGGTGATGATAATCTTATGGGGACCTAAAGAATTTGGGGTTATGGTCAAGTCCTGACTGAAGTATTCTGTGAAGCAGAATCATCTCAGTCAGCAGTTGTAAAGCAGTTCTGGTTGTAGAACTCAGAGGAAACTGCAACAGAGGTGCTCTAAAGCATTGAATAGGGCCATCCATTTTTATCAGACATTTTTCAAGGATTATTTCTTGATCAAACATTATTTTTCTTAACTCAGAATGAATCCACAGCCTCTCACTTCTGTGGAAACAAAAGCAAAAACTCTTCTCCAAAGGAACATATCTTTTGACTTAAATTTTGAAGTCAACATATTTTCAAAATATACGGGTTCAATTAATCCAGCGGCATTTATAATCAAATGTCTTCTAGCAGTTGCTCCTTCCTCAGCCGTCAAACAATTCAAAGACAACACGATAACATGCAGTACCCAGATTCTCTGTGTATTTTCCATCTTGACATGGAGTCTAAGCTGGAGCAGATGGGAGCTGGGAGAGCTAGTTTTTCCCCCAAACCCAGATGCCAGTGAGTAAAAAGCTTCAGGCAAATGGCCTTTTTGTAAATTTCTGAACCAAAATTCGAAAGTCAGGTGTGGAATTTTCCCATTGTGCTATCAAAAAATTATTTTAGAGCATTTAGGAATTCATATTTTTAATCTATGTGTGTTCAATATATAATAAACTCATTAAAATATAAAATATTGCACTTTTTGTTTTCATATTTCTGTAAAATACTGCTCAAAGATCCACATATATAAAAGAACAGAATGTTAGGTCATTGCTACAATAGTGTATAGAAGCAATTACTCAGCATTTAAATTCACATGATCATATAGTGATTCCCAATACTAAAATGGACTGTAGAATGATTTTAATTATTTTAAAGAAGTCAAGGGTTAAGTGCTGTTTTTAGCACTATCTTCCATGTCTGAAGAGTCTGATGATTTATTCCTGTAGACATAGGATGACTGCCCATTACTACTTTCCTTTACTAGTGAGTGAACCCACTGTAGAACTCTATGTGTGATTATACAGTAACATTGGCCCAAAAAGCCTAAGGGTAGGGAGAGCTGGGAGAAAGCCATGCGTTCCTGGAGATTCTTACATTTTCTAATCACATGCTTGTTCTCCTCCCTGATATACATATGGTCTGTTTCTTTTTCACTTGTTAATAACATTCTCTCTTCATTGGCTCAACAAAATTGTCTGTGTTATAAATTTGTTATGATTTTTAACCTTATTTTTACAATGGAGAAAAGGGCTTGTATGTTTTAAGATGAAACCTGGAGAGAGGACAAGAAGTTTATAAATAGACAGATCATGTTGACTCATACAAATTTGAGGGATTATTTTTAACTCCTAGATAGTTATATTCAAATATTTACCAGAAGAATCATTATGATGCACTGTAGGAATTGTGAATTATCTGAATTTTTATTTGAATTTCTAATTTTAGCACCAGACCAATTTAAAGATGATTTACAATTTCTATTTGACCTTACTTTTTGGACACTTGACATTCACTTATATTATTTTAACTACTAAAAATTATCAGGGTTCTAATACAGGCAAAAATGTTAATATACAAATCTCAACTCAAAACTGAATTTAAGACACATTTTAAAAATTTCTGAGACTCAAGATTTAAGTTTCCAATTTTATGAAATAAAAGTACACAGGTAAAGTAAATCAAAAAAAGATAATCCCACAAAAGTTTTGTTTTTAAAACTAGCATCACGGTTTCTTACGCAACTATGAACCATTATGCACATTAACTCCAACGTGACTACTGAGTGCTTGTCTGGATCCTTTTGACTCTAAGAACCTTGACTCGTAAAACTTATTGGACAATCTGTAATTTTGTTTGATCATAATTTTATAATTCAACAATGTAGAGTTGCGGTTTCCAGCCTTCCTAATATTGCAGCCATTTGAATATAGTTTTTCATGTTGTGGTGACCCACACCTATAAAATTATTTTTGTTCCTACTTCATAACTATAATTTTGCTGATGTTATGAATCAATTACAGAATATCTTATATGCAACCACAAAGGTGTTGCAAACCATAAGTTGAGAAGAGCTGATTTAGAGTGTTGCAGTGGATGAGAATAGTTGGGTTTCTCAAGCAGAGATGAACTGGGGCCGCAGTCCCCTGAGGTTCTCTCTGGCTTGATGTCCAATAGCTCATGGATGATGCAGAACACTCTGGCAGCTCATTTACTATCAGTGGAAGAACTTCACTCTTATCTATATATCTGTTAATTTTTTTCAGTATGAGAGGAAACATTCTAAGTGATCATCATGAAAACAAAAATACTTTTCTTGAGCTAGCCCTGAACCCTGTGCTACTCCCCTCATATTCTATTGGAGAAGCAAGGCAATAAGACCTACTGAGATCCAAGCATCATGAGATGTGTCTCTAATGGTGACTGTGTAAGTAAAAGAAACTGCACTCAATTCAATGTGAATAAATAAACCAAGATTATTAAGTTCTTTCATTCTATACACCAATATGATTTCTAACTTAGGTGGTACAACTATTTCCTCTAAATTGAAACATTTTCTCCCTTAGAATAAAAACTCATAAAAGTTAGAGTAAATGAAAAATACAAGTTTCAGGAAGCTCCTGAAACTTACAAGATTCAATTACCCCTCAAAGCAGGTAAAAAATTGGTAGAAATTACCTGAATGTTAAGGGAGATCCAAGAATGCAGCTTTTATAGTAATCAATCATAAAGAAATGATCTTTGTAGTGATGCTGTTGCTTTTGAATTGAAGCTTTCTCGTGTAAGCAACATCTTACCTATGTTTCTACAAAAATCCCAAAAAGCTCAGCAGTACATGGTGGAATTGTTATGTCAGTCTGTTGTTAGTGCCCTAGGTGGATGAATAGACTTCTACCAATGATCCATGTCTCCTAAGTAGTACTACAACTTAGTAGCTAAATATGCTCCATAGTTTTGTGTATCAATAATAAGAATATTCATGAAATATTAATAACCTTCATCTAAGAATTTAGTAGTGCTATTATACTGCCTTTATTTTGTATACTGGACACATTTAAGAAATATTTATGTGCATATATGCATATATATGTAAATAACAACAGAAAAAAATGCTAGGTAATAATAGTTATTGGCAAAGTCATTCAGAGAGCATACTCATGAATATTTTCATGACATTTAATATATTACATAGTCAATATTTTAAATAAATATCAGTAATAGATTAAACTTGTCTGTTTTAAAGTTAGGAGGCTGCAAATATCTTGAGAAATTTTCACAGAAATAAAATCTGAGGCTTTTTGAAATGAATGTATTCTTGAAAAGATTAAGTTCTTATAATTTCCTGGAAGCAAAACAGAGACAAATCAATGACATTAAAATAATCCACAAAATGCTAATTAATTTCTAAAAACTGCTGTTGATTGTCAACACCAACACAAAAATTAAAATAGACACATGCTGAATCCCTGAAGACTTACTGAGAGTTGCAAGACCAATATTATGTTAACTCCTTTTAACCATTATCTCCTTCAGCATCTGGTGGGCTCCCAAGTGAAGTCCAAGGTCACCACTAGATGGCCGGAGTAGTAGCTGTGGTCTAGTTTTGCTTTAGGCACTCTCTACCTACTGACTGAACAAGAATCAACCTGCTTTCCTCAGCAGAGAATCCTAGCTTAGGGCAACAGAGTTCAGAAGGTAGGAGTTTAACTGACAGGATTTATCGATGTGAAATATGGTTGTTCTATTGCCTGCAGTCTTCACTCTTCCCCCTTATCCTTAAATCTTTTTTATATCTTTTTGATCTTTTTTCTTTAGCATGTTCAACTCCATCTCATTTGTTAGTTCCTTACTAGAAAATGTGATAACATATTATTTTATATAGGATCTTAACATCCTTTAGATGTTAAGATATTTGTTCAGATATTTGAAAAGTGTAAGTAGTAATAATACAGAGTGTTTGACAGCAGGTCATTTCTAGCTTGGTGTCATTTTCAATACCAATGGAGTTTTTCGTGGATTTTAAAGTAGTTAACTACTTAGTACAGAAACATATAACTATTTGCATGATCAGGTGTCAAGAATTTTACCCTAGGTCTTGTTGATTGAAAAAAGAACATGATTGTTATTTTACATGCCTCTAAATGTTGCTAATTTTACCTTTGCTGTGTCGAACAACTTGAACTTCCTGCTTCTGAGAGCATTATGTAGAATTAATTTTAAAATGAATGGGTATAAAATCGGTCTATGAAACCCATATTGTGTGGGCGAACTAGAAGGTCCCAGCATCTCTAGTTAACATGACTATGCCAGTCAATTTGTCAACAGAACACAACCTAGAATAGCTTTGGAAGAAGAAGCCTAAATTAATGAATTGACTTTAGCAGATTGACTTGTGAGGATGTCTATGTTGCATTTTGTTATTTAATAGTGGGTATGGAATGATCCAACTCACTCTGAATGGTGTCATACCTGAGCAGGTGCAAGAGCAATATAAGACCTATATAAGAAAGCAAACTACAGAATCCATGGGGAGCAAGCCACCAGGCAACATTTTTCCATGAGTCTGTTTCAGCTCCTACATTCTGGTTCCTTCTCTGAGCTCATCCCCTGACTTCCCTTGCTGATAGACTGTAACCTGTAAGCTGAAATAATAATTTTATTCTCCATATTGCTTTTTGTCAGTGCCTATCATAGCAATAGGAAGGAAATTATAACAGTAGTTATCAGAAAAAGCACATAGATATGAATAAAATAGAATTATGCAAGATTTATCACCTTAGATAAAGTAAAGTGGAACCCAGAATAACCAAATCTAATTTCATCTGCTCCCTTAGGTCAGATAGAAATACAGATGGAGAGAAATGCATATAGTCTTCATTTACTATTTTTATAAGAAGGAAGTATGAATTGAACATCTTGTACATGTCAAATGCTATACTTTGTTGCTAATGACATGCTAAGGAAATAATCTATATGTCAAGACAGGGAAGATAAAGAAAAGTTCTATGAGAGTAGAGAACAAGGCATGTATTTGAAGTGTCATATGGGATGATGTATGGTTTAGATGTGATGGTGAAACCTTTATCTACTGGTTCAGTCAGTAGTAGATAATAAGGAAATTTTAAGATTTTTCCTGTAATAGTACATATTGTGGGAGACTGGGGTTTGATGGGTAGAAGGGAATAAACTCCAACAATGTCTGTATTATGTTTCAGTTTGGCTTGAAGAAACATTTTAAGGTAGATGGAAATCAAAACCTTGGAGTCTCCTCAAATATGCAGATGAAAACCAAGAGCACAGTATGCCATGCTGGAGAGTCTGCTTTTCCCTAAAAAAGAAAAGTAATCAGTAGAAACTTCCAAAAATATACACATATGTGAAGGTTATCTAAATAAAAGCACCAAATAATGGAGAAAAAAATCCCAACTGACCATCTCTTCTCACAAAGCAATGTTTCTGGTACTGAAATTGGGCTATATCTAGTTGAGTTGTTATTGTAGTTCCACAGTAGAGTAACATATCCACATGTCTGAAAGGGCCCAGCCTCAACAGGCTCATGCTCCAGGGTAGGGGCATGTGGATTAGAAATGTTAGGCAGAATAAACAGAGACACAAAAGTAATACAGAGACATAGTATAATACTGGGATGACAATCCAGTGAATGCTGAATGTGTTCATGTTTATTTCTTATGATCGTCAAGTAACAACAGCCTTTATTTTTATTGTGATACAAGGAACAAACAAAGAGATTACCATCTCAATACCCAAAATACCATGTAACAACACCTTAGGTCAAGATATCCTGTTAGTAGCCACACTATAAGTAAAATCTCCTATCAATAACCATGGACGAACAAGGCAAGGCCTGAGCTCTCTGACTTTTAGTCAAGGTGGAACAGATCTACTTTTGTGGGCCACCTTAATACACAAAACACCAAATAACTACACCCTAGGTCAAGATATCTTGATTATAATCACTCTGTACATCAAACTTCTTGTCAATAACATTGAAGGAGCAAGAGAAGGCTTAAGCTCTTTGACCTTCAAAATGGAACAGACCCACTTTTGCGGGCCCCGACAAGTTGTGGGCCAAAGGAATTCACCAAAAAACTCATATTGTTGCCAAGACTATAGGTTGTTCCTTACATACTAATAGCAAGGCTCTCTTGCTGAAGACAACACTTATATAGTTTATTAAGCTAGAGTAGTTGAGCTAGTGCCTGTAATAGAGTTCTCACCCCCATTTTATAGCAGAAAGACTCTCTGCTTGCTATCAAAAGAGAAATGTAAATACCAAGCCAGCAGCTAGTGCCTGTAATAGGGTTCTCACCCCCATTTTATAGCATCTTTGGTACAGAAAGACTCTCTGTGTGCTATCAAAAGAGAAATGTAAACACCAAGCCAGCAGAAACATTTTATCAACAATAATGTACCTGCAAGATATGCTGGGGCAATGGTGGCACAAAGCTTGTGGGAGTAACCAACCAATTACTGATTTGACTCAAAGCCCACTACACAAGATGATACCTGTTATGGTAAAAATAAAATGCCACATGTCCCCAAGTATCAGCAATGGGCAGTGGGTACAAGACTATGGC
>LOEQ01006867.1:72254-85067 GCA_001685075.1 Bramus lutescens | reverse complement strand
CAGCTAGTCCTAGGCAGGGAGCCACATGGTGGGTGAGAGACAGAGACAGATAGGCACACAACATGTGGACTGAAGTTGAATATTTATTTAGTGGGTTATGGAGGGGAAAGCAAAAGAGGGGAAAGGGGAGAAGAGAGAAGAGCAGAGAGAGAGAGGCAGAGAGAAAGAGAGGGAGAGAGAGGAGAGAGAATGAGAGAGAGACAGACAGAGACAGAGACAGAGAGGGGGCAAGGGGAGAAGTGGGGAGAAGGGAGAGAGGCAGAAGCTGCCTCTTCGGAAGAGAGAGGGAAAAGAAGGACTCACAGGCTGTAAGCATAAAGAAGATCTGCTTACCTCAGCAGATGGGAGAGGGAATGGGTGGGGCTTGTCTCTTAAAGGGACAGGACAGACCATTATATTTCCATATCTTCTTTATAATATAATGGTGAAAGGTTAGGCACAACAGGTTAAAGGAATTGGGGTGGCAGATTCTCAAGACTTCTTCCTGCTTATTTGTGGGCATCATCTTGTGTGGGGGGAACCAGAGAAAGTTGGGTGGTGGTCACATCCTGGGGTAGCTGATCTCTTTGTTCCTGTCCAGTGTTTGTGGTATGGAAATGTCTGGTGTCTCTTACACGTGTTTAAGGTATTGGCAGAACAGAGGACAAAGTTATGTTAAAAAAAATTTTAGAACCAGGAAATAGAGAAGTGTGTATCTGACCTGTTTAAAGTGGATCCTTCAATTCGGCTTCCGGGAACTCACAAGAATTCTTTGGGTTTATGAAATCATAAGTTTTAGACATATACGTTTTATAAACAGTAACATATTTAAATCAGAATGACTGTGATAAATATTTTTGCATAATGAAAAGTACCTTTAAGGCTATGAAAGGCAATGTGAGAGAAAACATTTGATAGTGTGTAGTTGTCCTCACACCTTTATAACTTGTATTTTGCTGAAATTTGTTTGGTGACGTTGTTCTTTTAAACTGACAAAACCTATCAGCTGTCTAACTGCATCAGAGATATTTGAGAAGGATAAAATATTTTACTTGAGTTATGACAGAGAACTTACTTGGTTGGCACCTAGAGCTACTCCTGAGGGTACTCCTTCCTTGCGGAGGGTAGTATTTTTCTTCTGGTGTTTAGCTCAGGGCCTGCCAGGCTCCAGAAGATCCTGTGGGCTAAGAAATCTGTAGGAAGACAAGCCTACCTTGACCTGAGCAGCTAGGCTGTCAGTTCCAGTGATTTTGTCCACTGTTTGGAGAGCTTCATTTTAGATGAAAGGCAGTTTTTCACAGTGACCAGTGCTTGGAACTTGAAACAAACTGTGGATGAATGTCGTTTTGTGCCCATTTGTTTTCTGTGTTCTGCAGAGGAAGTAGATTGTTACTGCTGGGAGCCAACCTGTCTCTTTTTGTTATGAAAAGTTGTTTAATAATTAAATATTTAAGTGCCATACTCCCCAGATCTCTGAGTAGCTGAGGGCTGTTTACTGGGTATAGATAAGTTATAGAATCTGCTTGGAGAGTTGGGTCTGAGCTTAACTGTACTGGCTGTCAACTTAACAGGTAAATCAGGGTTGGATTAAGAGACTTAAAAGTACATACCAATAAAAACATGAGACTTATTGTTTTGTAATTTAGAATGAGATACAATGAACAGACAATTATAACATTTAACAGTAAACATAGGTGTATTTAAGTTATGTGTATGCACACACACACACACACAGTGAATAGGAATTTGGCAAAGTGGATGCTCTTGGTGGACCCTACCAAAGTCCTGCCACTGTGCAAAACACACCAGTCAGGCCTGGTGGACCAGGCAGGGAATACCTCAGTAAAGGTGGTGGGACTTGATCACCTGAACTGGCTCTTAGTTAAGATGGTGGTGAAATCACCTGACCTCAGTCAAAATGGTGGCAGTCACATGTTGTATGGAAATATCACATTTTTTGAGCTGAGGGGGTTTAAACATAATAACAAGAGAGACCTAGAGGCATGATCCACCCTGTTGCTGAGCTGCCACACCACAAGCCACTCCACAAGCCATGGTAGAAAACAAAGGCTAGAATTGAAAACAGCTTCCTTGCAGGTCTGACTAATCTTGTTGATTCTGCAGCATCAGCAGTAGTGGTGTCTGGATAGTTTGAGGAAAAGCAGAGCCTGTGGGACACCAGAAGAACATTCACAGATGGGTGTGTAACATGAGGGGCCTGCTTGTTGGGGTTTCTGTCTCGCCAGGTACCCCACAGCTGGCAAATCCCAAAGAATCACACAGAGAGTCTGCGTTACTTATTAAGTGATTGGCCCATTAGCTCAGGCTTATTAGCTCTTGTAGCTTATATTAACCCATTGTTCTTATTTATGTTAGCCTCATTGCTTGGTACCTTTCTCAGTGGGGACAGTTCGCATCGTGCTTCTTCGGTGATCTGGGCTGGAATGTGGAGGTAGCTTCCTGCTTCCCAGAATACTCCTGTTCTCATCACCCAGCCTCTACTTCCTGTNCTAAGAAATCTGTAGGAAGACAAGCCTACCTTGACCTGAGCAGCTAGGCTGTCAGTTCCAGTGATTTTGTCCACTGTTTGGAGAGCTTCATTTTAGATGAAAGGCAGTTTTTCACAGTGACCAGTGCTTGGAACTTGAAACAAACTGTGGATGAATGTCGTTTTGTGCCCATTTGTTTTCTGTGTTCTGCAGAGGAAGTAGATTGTTACTGCTGGGAGCCAACCTGTCTCTTTTTGTTATGAAAAGTTGTTTAATAATTAAATATTTAAGTGCCATACTCCCCAGATCTCTGAGTAGCTGAGGGCTGTTTACTGGGTATAGATAAGTTATAGAATCTGCTTGGAGAGTTGGGTCTGAGCTTAACTGTACTGGCTGTCAACTTAACAGGTAAATCAGGGTTGGATTAAGAGACTTAAAAGTACATACCAATAAAAACATGAGACTTATTGTTTTGTAATTTAGAATGAGATACAATGAACAGACAATTATAACATTTAACAGTAAACATAGGTGTATTTAAGTTATGTGTATGCACACACACACACACACAGTGAATAGGAATTTGGCAAAGTGGATGCTCTTGGTGGACCCTACCAAAGTCCTGCCACTGTGCAAAACACACCAGTCAGGCCTGGTGGACCAGGCAGGGAATACCTCAGTAAAGGTGGTGGGACTTGATCACCTGAACTGGCTCTTAGTTAAGATGGTGGTGAAATCACCTGACCTCAGTCAAAATGGTGGCAGTCACATGTTGTATGGAAATATCACATTTTTTGAGCTGAGGGGGTTTAAACATAATAACAAGAGAGACCTAGAGGCATGATCCACCCTGTTGCTGAGCTGCCACACCACAAGCCACTCCACAAGCCATGGTAGAAAACAAAGGCTAGAATTGAAAACAGCTTCCTTGCAGGTCTGACTAATCTTGTTGATTCTGCAGCATCAGCAGTAGTGGTGTCTGGATAGTTTGAGGAAAAGCAGAGCCTGTGGGACACCAGAAGAACATTCACAGATGGGTGTGTAACATGAGGGGCCTGCTTGTTGGGGTTTCTGTCTCGCCAGGTACCCCACAGCTGGCAAATCCCAAAGAATCACACAGAGAGTCTGCGTTACTTATTAAGTGATTGGCCCATTAGCTCAGGCTTATTAGCTCTTGTAGCTTATATTAACCCATTGTTCTTATTTATGTTAGCCTCATTGCTTGGTACCTTTCTCAGTGGGGACAGTTCGCATCGTGCTTCTTCGGTGATCTGGGCTGGAATGTGGAGGTAGCTTCCTGCTTCCCAGAATACTCCTGTTCTCATCACCCAGCCTCTACTTCCTGTCTGGTTGACCCACCTATACTTCCTGCCTGGCCAATCATGGGTGGCAGATAGTTTGAGGGTTGATTGATAGTCTGAGGATTAATACCATAGCTGAACCATGAAAATCTACAAAAACTGTGAACAAAACGCCATAGGGCCTATAGAAGGATGTACCCTCTCTACAGGTGATGTGTTAAAGTCTGGCTGGTTCCAGTCTGGGTGACTCAGAAGCCAGAGAGGCTAGAGGCTGATCCAAGCTCTCTCTCTCTCATGGTGGGACCACTTATGAGTGGTCTAAAAGAAAAGAAAAGAGAAAGAAAAATCCAAGGGACCCTGGGCCCCAAATCAGATGTACTGCATAGTGTGTGCAGTGCTAGCACAGGAGGACCAACCCTGGGTTGTCTGATCATGTTTTTAGCTATGGAAAGCAACCATAGATGAATGTCAATGAAGGACTCAACCATAGCATTGAAGGCATTGATTGGATGACTAGAAGGAAAACTCATCACCAAAGCTGCTGGTGTGCACAGAAGTCGGGGTTTAGGCAGATGGAACACAGAGCTATTTTAAAGAAACCTGGTTCTGGAGCCCAGCATCCCATGCTTCCTCACCTGGTCCACCCATGGGTGGTAGGAAACATGGAAAGAGCCTGTCCAAGTCACAAGTACCAATGTTATGGTAAAAATAAAGCACTGCAGGTCCCTGAATTGTGGCAGTTGGCAATGGGCGTGAGGCCACGGCAGGCCACGAAGGCAACTGGTCCCAGGCAGGGAGCCATGTGGCAGGTAAGAGACAGAGACAGATAGGCACATGCCATACAGAGTGAAGTTGCATATGTATTTAGTGGGTTATAGAGGGGAAAGTTAAAAGGGAAGGGGAGAAGAGAGAGAGAGAGAGAGAGAGAGAGAGAGAAGAGAGAAGAGAGAAGGGAAGGGGAGAAGTGGGGAGAAGGGAGAGAGGCAGATGCTGCCTCTTCAGGAAGAAAAGGGGGAAAAAGGACTCACATGATGGAAGCAGAAGGAAGATCTGCTTGCTTCAGCAGACAGGGAAGGGAGTAAGCAGGGCATGTATCTTAAAGGGATAGGACATAGGGCAGATCATACAATACCCATACCTGACACTGTTTGGGTAACCAAGAACCTGTGACTAGATAGCCAAGGACCTAGGGTAAAACCAAATAATACTCATCTAAACAACAACAACAACAAAATATGGAGTGATAAAATGACTCCTAAAGATATTTTGCTCTACTCAGAAGTCAATGCCTTGTCTAGCCATCATTAGAGAAACTTCCTCTTACATCCCATTATGCAGAGAGTGAGAGACCTTGGAACACTCAACCCTATATGGGATGTCTCTCTCAAATCCCTCAGAACTCAGAGAACCCTGAGGAAGAGGAATAGGAAAGAGTGTTAAAGCCAGAGGGGGCAGAGGACACCAAGAAAACAAGGCTCTCTAATTCAACATGAGCAAAGCTCATATGAGCACAAAGATAGTGAAACACCATGCACAGTGCCTGCACAGATCTGTGCCAGGTCCCCTGCACTTATATTATGATTTCCATCTTAGTGTTTTAATGGAGTTCCCAAGTGTGTGAACGAGTAGTCTCTAATGTTTGTGCCTTCTTTTGGGCGTTTTCCTTCTGTTGTCTCTTCTTATCCAACTTTGATGTAATAGTTTTTGTTTTATATAGTTATGCCCAGATCTCAGAGTCTCCCCAATACCATGTAGGAAACCAAGTTCTGTATGTAAAAGCAAAGAGCCATTATTCAAGCTTAAACTTGGATTCTCTGCATGTCCATTGCAGCATTTGAGAGCAGAGAGTGCCAAACCCAGTCAAAGTAGGTTTTATTTTTGGGGGGAGGTTGTTTTGTTGTTGTTGTTGTTGTCTTTTTATCATATGAGAGGTTGGGGTGAGGGGATTTCTAGAGTTCAGGACCCTTAGTGGTTGATATTTGTCAAGGGGTCTTGGCAAAAGGAGAATTTGTGAGTCCTGGACTCAGAGACAGCTGGTGGTCTTATCTAATCTTATTTAATGGTTGGAATGTCAGGTACTTCCCTTTAGATGCTGGCCCTCCCTGGGTTGTGTCAGCTTACAGTTCTTCTTGCTGTGATAACTGTGCAGCCTGGGCCCCATGTTTGTCCAGGCTGCCCTGGGACCCACAATCTTATATTTTATTTTGTTACCTTTTAAAAAATTAAATGAATGGATGAAAATCTAGCTAGTAGACTTAAGGTTAACAACTGAATTGTCTTTTATACCTGCTGGCAGAGGGAAAATCAGATTTTTTTTTTTCAAATGAGCTGACACTGGGTATATCAACTTCTCCAGAACAGACCTAATGTTCAGGATTCACCAACATATAATGGACTCCAAGGGTTTTTTGTGTGTTTCCATTTAATGGTTTGTTTTGTTTTGTTTCTTTGGGTATTGTTTTATTGGATTTTGAATGTTTTGCTATTCTATTTGGTTTTTTTTTTGAGAAATAAACTTAAAGTTGCCTGGATAGGGAGGATGACAGGATTGGGAAGGACTTGGGGTAATGAAATATATAGAAAATATGATTAAATATATACTTACAATTAAAACTGTGTAAAATAATAAAAAATACAATAAAAGAAAAATTCAAAGAAGACTGTTGGTTATACTGGAAAATGATGCCTTTATCTCCCATTGAAGAATCTGTCCCATAAATATGTAAAATGATAGATCATAAAAACGAACATAGAAATTTGCATAAGAATCAATAGCTCCTATCAACTTTATATTTGAGACAACGAAGTCAGAAATACTAAGAAAGAATAAATAATTAGTGTTACTTTTGCTCAGTATACTATGAGCATTGAAGAGTTTCCTGTCTGTTCGGAAATAGGGGATGGTGAACAGAGGTCTGGGAAAGAATATAGAACAAATTAAATAGTTGTGTAATTTTGTCTGCAGATAGTGCTGAGATCAGGTAGAGGTTCTATTCATGAGTAGAAGTTGAGAAAATGAGAATTCTGTAATGGATGTGGGTGTAGAAACTGAATGTGCTTTCATATTGAGAATGTCAAAGCTGCAGTGAATTGTAGTGACAGGGACTGCTGAAGCATTGTAGGCACATTGTGGATGATGCGAGTGTAACATGGCCATAGTTTTAATAATTAATACTTAGCTGGGCATGGTAGTGAAAGACCACCGGAGCAGGGAGACTCTTACTCAAGTCTGGGGATAACATGACCCCCCAGGAACTCATGAGAGATCATCCTTGCTGCAATCACACGAGGTTTATTGACAGGACAGGAGCCAGTGCACTGGGGCCAAAACTCATTTCCCACGCAGGGGTAGAGAGTTCCACCCTGAGTAGCCGGGAGAAGGGGTATTTAAGGGAAGAAACCACAACCCCGTAATCCAAAGTGGGTAGAATAGGCTTCATTGGAAAATTCCTAAAATACCAGTGATCACTGAAAAATTCTGAAAATAGCAGTGATAATCACAAGGAGTTAACTCCCTGTTTCTCAACATTATTCTCAAGATTATAATCTAATTTTATCTTCAGCTAGTTTCTGAAACAGAGTCACTGAACCAGCTAACTTAGATTTTTGGCTTTATTTTTTTCTGCTAGATTTTTGACTCTATTTTTCCCGCTAGAGGGGTCTGGATTTATCTGGGTCTTTCATCAGCACACACATTTAATCCCAGCCCTCTGGAGGCAGAGGTAGATAGATTTTTGTGAGTTCCAGGACAGCCAGGGCTGTCCCAAAATAAACTAAACAACCAACCAAAAGGAATTAATATTTAATTGCACAAGAGAGCAGAAGTATGCCTTGTAGAGTATAATTAATTTTATTACATTTATTATATACACCCAAATGTGATAAAATAATTAAGAATTATGCATGTTTCTTAAGCACCACAATGTTGACAAATAAACACCAAAAAGAAAAATTTTAACTTCTATGAAAAATCACATATGTAACGTTTTAGATACATACTCTTTTGTTTTGTTTTATACTTTGAAGTGTTAAAAGAAGTTCACATCACGGAGATATCTGACCTTAATAGTCACACACAATTATTTCCATGCATGAAGAAGGCTTTTTTTTCATCAAGAGCAAAGTGAGAAAGCAAGAGGACTAAGCCGACCCTACTTTGTCTTTTGTGTTTTGTAGGATATAATGAAAGACGAATGCTCAATGCTGAAGCTGCAACTGAAAGACAGGGATGAGCTAATTTCTCACCTTCAAGCAGAGCTGGTAAGTGATTGGCTGACACAATTGGTTACTTTTCAGGGTTGTTTGGTATAAACCTTAATCTACTGACATTGCTATTATTATGTATAAGTTTGACAAATAATTTAAATATGACCATAATTTTTTTCAATCTTTAGTAATGAAAACTGTAGTCCTTTAATGACAGAAAGAAACTGTGTTTTAGATGCACAGCAATTTGCATACAATTAGAAATGGTGCAATCTTTTAGCTGTATCTGTAGTCAGAAAGACTAAGGCCATGTTGCCTTTTGTATTCTTTGTGATTTCTCTCCCTACTGAAATACCTAGAGAGAATCTTTACAGTATGAAGGAAGACATTTATTACTTTTTTAAACCAAACAGATTTTAATTTTATTTTCATGATCATCAAATGGAGCTGTTTATCAAAGCTTGGTAGAATTTCCAATTAATGTGCAGCACTCACAAAATGTGAGTGAGGTTAATGATGGAAATAGGGAACTACATGTTTAGAACATAATAGCACACTTGCTATGTAGAACTGTTGTTTCTCTAGATGTTTCAATTTATCTTCATTATGAACAGCATTTTAAAATGATTATCAGTACTCTAAAGAGAAATAAAATCATAGAATTAAAGAATAAGAATTAAAAGGAGAATGCTAATCATCAAGAGTTCTTAAGATGCCATCAAAATAAATCTAACACAGTAGAGCACCTTGGCACTGTTAATGTCACAAAGTGAATCCTAGTTAAAAACACTATAAAACGATTTAACAGTTGATTATATCAATGTTGATATATTACATATATCAATGTTGGTATATTACATAACTATAAAGTACAGTTCAGTTGCATAAGAGTTTACAGACAAACCTTTGAGGACTACTGTCATGCTAGTATGATATCAAATTCATAGTATAATTTATGGAGTCTAAACAGCTGTCAGTGTATTTACTGAACCTTGATCCATTTTTAGACTAGAGATTGACAGTCACAAGCCTATTGGTATGGCTTCAAAAACCTCTAACCTACTACATAAAAAGAGGACCATTTCCTGTGCTGTAAGAAATATCCCATTATATAAAGATCAGCAGCATATTAATAATATAGACAGTATTACTACATAATGAAAACATTGTGTAGGCCAGTAATTCTCAGAGTTCCTAATGTTGTAACCCTTTATTACTGTTCTTCATGTTGTGGTGATTCCTCAATCATAAAATTATTTTGTTGCTAATTCATGACTGCAATTTTGCTAATGTTATGAATCATGATACAAGTATCTGATATGCAACCCCTATTGGGGCTCTGACCCACAGTTTGAAAACTACTGTTCTAGGTCTATACTGTAACCAGGCTTTTTTGTATGCAATAGAAAACTATCTTTGCATTTAACAAATATCAAGTGTAGATACCTATTACCAAATAGAATAATCAATCTTAAGTAATAGAATATTTGTTCATTCACTTTACCAGGGAGTGTTTATTTTCATTAATTAACTCAGAAAAATATATTCATTTTTCTTTTCACCATCAGTTTGATCAAATTTAAAACATAGAATGAACAAGAAACAGATCTTTCTTTCTTGGGTGAAATGAGAAAGCAAATCATTGCTTCCAGAGCCAATGCTACAGCTATAATTACAATAATTCAGCTCCCTTCTGTCCAAAAGAGGCTTGAATTTACTGACACCATAAAATGACATACTTGTGAGTTTTTTAAATTTCCTTTTCTTTAAACTTGAGATGTCCAAATTGGCAACTTAGCTTTGGACTTTTCCAAAGTAATAATCAAGATACCATTTCAGTGTCCGTGCTGCACATTCGAATGTTTCAACGAAAGAAAGAAATTACTTTTGCAGTGAAGTTTGCTTTGGTAAAGAGGACTTTAAGTTTGGAAGAAGGTGTGACGATTTGAGAATAAAGAAATGATAAAAAAGGCAAACCAAAGTAGATCTAAAGAATGCATGAGTACACAAGGGCATAGAACTCTACAAATTGCTGCAGTCTCTGGAAAACAGGGACCAGTGTGGTCCTGATGTGGAGAATAAGGAACTGCTTTTGTTTTCAGTTTGAATTTGTTCGTTTGAGACATAGCTTCACCCTATATCCCACCATGGCTTAGAACTGACTATATATCCTTGCTGACCTTGAACTTAGTTTTCTAAGAACAGAAACCACTATGTTTATTTAGCTGAGCATTGCCATTCAGACTTTTCATTTCTGTAACAAATATCTGAAAGGAAAAAAGGTAAAGAAGGAAAGATTTTGGTTCATGGTTTCTGTGTTTTCACTCCATGGTCAATTTGTTTAATTGCTTTAAGCCTATAGTAGGGCAAAACATCATGGATGAAGGAACAATACAGTCTTCAGCATTACTCTCCCAGTGGCTCTCTTCTCCACATCATCCCACAACCCACATTTCTACTACCTCAATACTCTTTTCCAATTTTGAATGCATCAGTTGATTATATCATTCATTAGATTATAGCCACCGTGATGTAATCTTTCTCAGAATTATTTTCAAATACACCTAGCAATGCATTTCACTAACTCCTACCAATCTCCCAGTCGAATGCTATCAATAATAAACATTAATTGTCATATGCACCTTGATAATTTCACATGTTGTGAGAAGTTAATTAGTGGTCAGTGAGTGTTGGTACAGAAAAAAAATTGTGAATCCTCTTCTCTAGCAATCTTGCTAACAACCATCTTCCCAATCTTCTCAATAGTGTCATTGTCACATTACTGTGACTGGTTGTTCTGTGAGATTGGGTTTCAATGTCATCTTTCTCTTCCCCAGTGTATATGTGGAGCAGTCTCCATGTGTTACTAGATGTCTGATGTACCTAAAAGCTTGACACATTTGAGTACAATTGCTTTAGAGGTAACATACTAATTTTCAGTCCATCAGTGAAATAGTATAAGATAAGCGTATGCATGTATACAGATACCCAGGGAACTAGAACCCTGCAAAAGAGATAGGGCTTTCCATATATATATATATATATATCATATAAGGAAAGTATTAGAAAACTAATTTCTCATTGTCCTGTCCCTTGTTGATGGATGGCCAACTTCTCACAACATATACAGGGAGAAGGATAAGAAGTTCAGTGGTCAGGTGGGTGATGGTGGCGCATGCCTTTAATCCCAGCTAATCCATCTGAGGGCCCCACCTTATGATGTTATCTAATTACAGTCACCTCCTGGTGTTATGTCTTCCAAAGGAAATTAGTGTGAGTGGGGGAGGACGCAGTTCAGACCCAAGCACCAAGGTTGTGCTTCTGCTTATTTACTGTTATCAAATAGCATTTTATCCAGCAAGTTCTGCTAGATATTTCATGAAGTATCTTCTTCTTCCATCTCTGTGATTTCAGAATTATTACCATAATTTTATACTCCTTGATTCTTGAGTCTGTACACTTTATAAAGCATGAAGATGCTTCAAAATTCAAAATAATCATTTGATTTTTCATTATACATTTGTACTGTTTGAGAAAAGCATCAAATTTAATAGTTGGATGTCTAATGTAAGTATATTTTCTATCCAAATTTTCAATTTATTCCTTTCTGTGTAAAAAGGAAGGCAATAAGCAACTAGTTCTCTTAGGAATAATTTCAAGGAGTCTGATATTAACGTCTCTGAAATTTTTATGCATTACTACTTTTATGAGCTTTATTGGATTTTGACATTTAAAAGTAATGATTTACACTATTTTATGATGTCCGAGGGAACATTAAATGGTAAAATATCATCTTTTACTGAGGTTATATACATCATAGGGTAACTAATTGGCAGGAAAGGAGTTATACACTGTGGCCCTATGTGCGATAGCAGAGAGGAATGGGTTGGCAGTGGGAGCATCTGCTCCCAGCTGTTTCACCCCATGGCAGAGTCATCATGGTCTCCCAGGAGCACACCAAAGGGCAAAGGCTATTATTCATTCAGGCTTCTTACGTAGCAGTACTTTATGTTGACCGTGAGGATAGGTGACTTACAAGAGGAAGATCTTGTCTCCATATCTCTCTGTCTCTTTCCTACTGGCATTCTTGTCCTCTCCTTTTTGTCCATGCCATCTCATATCCACCCCCACCCTCTCTCTTTGCAAAAGTCATATGCACGTACTCAGGGAAGGCAGTTGTCTACAAACCACGGAGTAGCACTTTTAAAAGCCCGGCTGTTATCTAGTGGTCTTGGGTCACAATGTTCAGAACTATAGAGGACTAAAATCCTGTTTTTAAGCCACTCAGACTGTGTTGATTTTGCATGGGAGCCTGAGCAAACTCATACAATGCCATGTATGACTCTCGAATTTGTTTGATCATGGTCCATGTAGATCGATTCATATTTTTGCCAATATTTAGCTAGGTCTTTTTATTATTTTTCTTTGAAATGTTGAACAGTATTCAAAAATTGTATTCAGCCCATTCAATTTTCCTTCAAGTTATATATGTTGTTGTTATTTTAAATCCAGAACTCTTGTTTTCATAGTTTGCCTCCTGAATCTGTTCTTCTAATCTACTTGTTTTATAGCAAGGTTAAGTTTTCATTCTTGGTGTATTTCTTTTAGCATTGTCCTTATCTACTAGTTTGTTCTTCAGTGATAACCATATGTTAATGCTCTAATGATTATTCAAACTTCAATATCATGTTTTAAACATAAAGGAAACATTTATCCCTTAGCTATTACAAATATTGCTGCTATAAACATAGTTGAACAAATGCTTTTGTAGTATGAATGGGCATCTCTTGGGTATATTCCCAAGAGTGGAATTGCTGGATCCTGAGGTAGGTTGACTC